>JAJOOR010028919.1:0-10790 GCA_036250505.1 Solanum acaule
ACTTTACTTATATAAAAGTAATATAACTTTAGTGGGAGATTCTTTAACCGATAACCACCACTATGAGCCCTAGTGATGATACAACGTTTTACCTCACGTTGCCCAAGGACCATCATATACCTTGCTGTGATATAGGACCTTACTTAACTTAGTGGATCCACTAGCTTAATCTTACGTGATCATCTAAAAAGAATGACCCGTTAAGTCCCATGTTTGGCTACATGGTTCTTATGGAGAGTTGAGTTGATATGAACTCGCGTCCCCAATTCGGTGCTCAATACTACTCCCAAAATACTTTAGCTCATAAGTGTCTTAAACACATCTTTCTTTATTTTGAGATAATTACTCAAAGATTAGCCCAAAGGCTCTCTTGGAAATCATAGTTCCTTTCTTACCCAAATGTGAAAACATTTATAAACTTCTTTGGGAATACTTAGTTCCCTATTAACTTTTGAGAAATGAACTCAACTCTTTACTTAACTTGAAACTCTATACTCTTTACTTAACTTGAAACTTGAGCCTTAAAATGAAGTTAAAACGTTTAATAAAGACTCTTGAAAAACTTTAAAGAATTGCTTCTTAACTTCTAGACTTGACTCTTAACTTCACTTGACTTTGATCCTAACTTTCCTTGAATTGAATTATGGATTCAATGATTATGATTTGTGTTTGGAAAGAGCTCAAGATGTTTAGGAATGATTTAGGACAGCTAAACTTAAGAAAAGTTACGAAATTAAATTTTGAAACAGTGGAGTCCGCGTCCTTTCCGCGACACAGAGCATATTTTTGTTCTCAGGGGGAACAAGTCCGCGACACGGACTTGTTTCATGTAAGCAGCCCGACTTTTCTCCTTCATTTTTCTAACTCTAAACCTTCTTAACTTCAAAGGTTCTTTCCCTAAACACTTGGGATCATTAAAACCCTTAATATACAATAGATTCAACTCAAAATTTCACCCAGAAACATGCACCAAATCAACAAGAAACTTCAACAACACAACCACAACTTCAACAAACACAACCACAAACTTCAACAAACACAACCAATCTTTTCTCGGAATTAAAACGAGTTTGGCGTGTGGGGGATTGAACTAACCCCACACTATGATCTCACATACCTTAATAGGGATCACCCCCGACGAAAACCACGATGATCTTGACGAACCTTGCCTTTTCTTCTCTTTCTCCTCTTCTTTCTCTCTTCACTCACAAGCCCTAACACTCACTTTTAAAAGGGAAAACTGTTGAAATCAGTATAAACCCTTAATATAACCAAAAGAAATGGTTAGGGAAAAGACCAAAATACCCTTACAAATTGGACTAAACTACCCTGTGCCAACAACCAACTTCCAAAGGGCATAACTCACTCATACGAACACAGAATCGAGCAAACTCGGTGGCGTTGGAAAGATCATTCCAAGGGCTTTGCAACCATAACTGGAAATGCACCTAAATCATCCTGATCTAGGAGTTATGACTATTTGAAGTTGACCAAAAACTCATTTTTTTCCATACTAAACTAAATTTTCAGATTTTGAATTCCTTCCAAAAATGACTATTTCCAATTACAAGCTTCTTCATAGTTATTTCAAATTGCAAGATGTCACATATAGTTAACTGCGTTACTTTATCTTTCCTCTCAAATATGAGGCACATGGTTTGATTTATTGCTATTGTTCCTTTCTTCTGAATCCTAGCTAGTTACTGTTTTACTTCTCGCTTTACATTATGTTTTTACTTTCCAAGCTCAGTTGGCCTATGATGTCTACTGGGTACTTGTTGTGTTAGTACTTATGCTACACTCTGCATCTGTTTTCTTGATGCAGATACGAGTGCCAGCCGACAATGTTGATTTTTGTTGGAAAACTATATGCACAACGAAAGCATTCCAGAATCTGACTGCGTACATGAATAATTGATAACCAAATTGTTTAGGCTAGAACACATATAATATGCTAGAACATATAAACTTGCTAAAATTTAATTCGATAAATACATCTTAAAGAGTGAGCAGATACCTTCAAGCGAATCCACAAATTAGACAGACCTTCAAGCGAATCTACAAGATCGACATATCTATGGTCTTCTACAGTGATCTCAAGTTCACATCCGAACTCTCTCAATACTTGGGTGGGCAAGCATGAATAGAAACTTTCGATTTTCTTTTTCTAGGTTAAGAGAATCCCTACTTATAGAGATTTCTTCCCAATCCAATAAGGAGAAGAAAAACCCATGCTTTTTTTTAAAAAAAAACTTGTGTTATTCTTGAAAAAGCAAGAATAAACTTACTTCTTTCCTTTTTTTTAGAAAAAAGATTCTGAGTTCTAGTTAAATATGGGAACTGGAGGGACCACAAAATTAATTACTGAGGCTTCCTATTATGGAAATAATTCCAAATAATTAATTTGAATTATTCTTACCATAATAAATTACAAATCATTCCACTAGAAATTCGTAATTGCACTCATCTATTTATATTTCAAAATTCCCCATTAAACACTTATGTAATTCCCCATGTTGAGATTACAGTTACTTACTAATCAATAAATTAAATTACTGACGAATTTAATTTAATGATTAATTTCCTTTAGAGCACTACTTAACTTATTTCATGTGTCGGATTCATAAATCCACTTGCAAGGTTTGACACGATGAAAACTTATAAGTTTCTCAAAAAGGCATATCAATCAATCTCTATAACGAGACATGGATTCCATCAACCAACTTATTATTTCACCAATATTTATTATTATCATCCAATCTATCAGGCATATTGACCCATCTCAGAATATCACCTTTTAATAAATCAAAACGATGATTAATATATACAGATCATAATAGTTATATTAGGATTAAGAATATAAGTACATTTGTATAGTTTAGAGAATATATTTTTGTCAGCCAGTCTAAAACAACTATCTCTACTCGGTCTCGTTCAATACATACAAAATGCACTAGCACAAGAAGTTGGAACTATACCGTTCCCATAATCAAGATAAATTACATATAATTGTGTGCTACAATCGTACCGATGGTATGTCCAATTTCCATCCTAGATTGTGAACAATTTTTTTTTTTACTTATAAGAACCGATGATTTAATCCTCTGTGTATAAGCTAAAACTCTACACACTAAATAATCTACTATATAACTAAACAGACACCATAAACAAATATATGATCTATTAAAACTGAATAACATATTTATTCTATAATAAATATTATATCTTAACATATGGTTAATAGTATATATCCCAACAATCTCCCACTTAGAATTTTAACCATCACAATTATTATAATGTACTATATCTAAATGCATGGTTAATAGTATATACACTAACAATCTCCCACTTAGATATTAATCTTAAAATTGTTAGAATACTATGTCTAAACAAATGATTAATAGTATATACCCTAACAATTAATAGTATATACCCTAACAATCTCCCACTTAGACTCTTAACTATGCATTTACAACTTTCACAAGTATTCCTTTATTTCTTATCGAAAGAAATTTACCAAGCTATTTTCTAATGCAATTTTGTCTAGTAGTGCTTCGTCATAACAAATCAATTTTGTACTAGATCTTGAGAGAGCTTATCATGAAACCTTCCAAGAGTGTACTTCTTTTCAGTAAATCTATCATAAAAGTTCTCTCAAGCTTACAAAACAAATCAATCTTCGTTATGATTCTCCCACTACGACTAAGCACTACTACATAATCACACTTTCATGATCTTGAGTCTTAATATTTTCTTCAAAATCTTGAGATATTGAAATATTAACAACTTTTCATGTAGTGTTCTTTAATTTGCTCAACATCACTTCCACTACTTGATGTAGTAGCTTTCTTATGTCTAGTAACGTTTCTTCCACTACTTAAATGCAATGGAACGTCATTTCTGACATATCGATTAGATGTTTTTGAGCATCTGAATTTACAATTGACTTACTCCCTCTGTTTCAAAAAGACTGACCTCCTTTCCTTTTTAGTCTATTTCAAAATGAATGACCTCTTTCTTTTTTTGGTAACATTTTAATTTCAAAGGGCAATTTTGTACATTTGACATAACTTTAATTTAGGACTACAAGATTCAAAAGTCTTCTTTATTTTCTTAAACTTCGTGCCAAGTCAAACTAGACCATTCTTTGTGAAACAGAGAGAGTATTTGTTATTTCTTTGTTCAATTCCTGTAAAACTAGTTTACTTGTAGGAACATGGTTTACTAAATGATCCTTTTCTAGAAATCAGACAGTTGTGTTAACAATTGCCTTATTTTCTTTAGCACACTATAATAAACCTTCTTTCATTCTTTAGGATATCCGATTAACACACAATCCATTCTCAATTCCAATTTTCTTTCTCCCACTCAGCACATGTGCTGGACAATCCTATATGTGAACATGTCACAAATTATACTTACTCTAACACCCCATAAATATTTTTTGAACTAAGACCCGAACCATCCTTCGTTGTAAGTAGGATTTTACTGAAGAATTAAAGATTTCTTAAGTGTTAAGGTCACTAGATGTAGAACCTTGAGTTCCAAAAAGAACTAAATTGGAAAATGGAAGGTATTTGAATTATCTTTCCAACTCCATCGACTTTGCTAAGTTTCGAGTTCGTATGAGTGAGATATTCCCTTTTGAAGTTAGGTTGTCCAGTTAAGGAAGTTTACCCGAAAATAGTATGGGGTATTTTAGTCTTTTCCTTACCCAATCAGATTTAATTCATTTTTAGTAATATTTTAGGGGTCTAATCTGATTAGGTTCAGTTTTATAATCATAATCTACGCCTAGGGTTTTAGTGGAGGAGTTCAAGAAGGGAAAAGAAGAGAAAAGAGGAGAAAAGAGGAGAGGATCAAGCGTTCATCGATTCTTGCGGTTTTTCGCCATGGGTTTGATCCCTAAGAGTATGTAAGCTTCCATAGTGTTGGGTTTGTTCACCCACACTCCAATCATGTTAATTTCTGTGTTAAGTTCGTTCTAGAAAGTTGAAGGATAGATGTTCTTGAATTGTGTTCTTGAAATTGACTTTCGTTCTTGAGTTAAAATGAGATTGATGAGTTTCTTGAGGAAATCGTGTCTATTTTAGAGTTGTATTCGATGAGATTCTTGTGTACTTAGGTTGAGTATCTGAATCTAAAGAGAAATTGAGAAAAAGAATCGAATCTAGGTGAATTGGGGTTAGAAAATGAAGAAGGAAAAAGTCATGCAAATCTGGCACCTTGCTCCGCGTCGCGGACATGCCCTCCCTATGCCCAGAATCTTTCTCCGCGTCACGGAGAGGTCACGGACCATTCTGCCTCAAAATTTAATTCGCAACCAAATTTTTAAATGAATCTCCGTGTCACGGACTTGCTTCCAGACAATGATTTCTTGATCGTTTCTCATGTTTAACCATCTAAAAACACTCCTAAACATCACAAGATATTTCCTGTCACAAATCATAACCTTGAATTAATAATTCAAATTCAAGGTAGAGTTAAGAGTTAAGTCTTGAGAATTCTTTCAAACATTTTGAAAAAGTCCTTTTGAGGAGTCTTCTAGAGTTTGTAATAACTTGTTTCAAGACTCAAGTAAGTGAGCACGAGAGTGAGGAGAATGTATTCATGAGTCTACAGTATCACCGAGATCCTTCATATCATGAACCATAACTCTTGAATTCATAATTCACATTTAAGAGCGAGTTTAGAGTAGAGTTCAAGAGAGCCTTTAGGTTCAATCGAGAATACTTTGAGATCAACTATCAATTTTGAGTTGAGTTTTGAGAAAGTAAGTGTGAGAATGAAAAGAGTCGTATACATGAGTTCCATATTGTTATGTAGACCCTCGAGTCGAGTTGTTTCATGCTCATAATTCCGCATGAACCCTATGAGTTGAACATTCTTGAGATGAGTAGTATCCTGAAGTCCATGAGTTGAGTTGTTCATGCCCATAATTCCGCATGAGCCCTATGAGTTGAGCATTCTTGAAATAAGTAGTATCATTGAAGTTCTTGAGTTTAGAGTTGTTGAGTTCCGAGTATTGAGTTCTATATATGGTTATTGAAAACCTTGAATTGAGTCGTTCACGTCCATAATTCGGCATGAACCTTATTTTAACAAGTCTTTTTACAAATTGTTTGAAAACTTGTTTTAAAGACTTGAGGACTGAGTTTAGAAAGAGTAGAGTTGAGTTCATTTTCTTTAAAATGATATATGGGAACTAAGTATTCCCAAGAGTAAATGTTTTTACATTTAAGATGAGAGGAAATTGAGATTTCCAAAAGAGTTTTGAGCAGTTTGAGTACTATTTGTTTTAAGAAAAAAGATGAGTTTTGAGAAAGAGTTTCTAAAACATGATTAATATGACAATCGAGTATGTCATCAATGTTTAAGCAGTATGGTATCTAGATATACCATAAATGTTCATGCGGTATGACTTCCCGAGTCATCAATGATCATATTAAAATATGATTTTGATATGTTGTTTTTGAAAGAGTTTTCAAGAACAGTTACCTCTTTTAAGAGGTAGTTTGAGCAATTATCTCAAACCAGAGAAAGAGTTATGTTTTTAAACATATGAGCTGAGTATATTTTAGGAGTAGTATTGAGCACCGATATGGGAACGCGAGTTCATAATAACTCAAGTCTCAATAAATCATGTAATCAACGTAGGTAGAAAAGGTCATACTTTTTAGATGCTTCATTAATGCATTTTAGCATAGACTAGTAGATCCACTTAGTTAAGGTCTATATGACGGCAAAGTATAGGACAGTTCTGGCAGCGTGGACAAGAAGATGTATCATCACTTAGGCTCATAGTGGTTGTTGTCGGCTTTAGAAACTCCCACAGAGTTATATTGTATTTTTATACACACATTGAGTATTATTGTATTTTACAATACATTGAGTTGCTATCCACAATTTTATAGCTTTCCCTATATATTGCATCTTTTCCTATTGCTTTATCCTTGAGTATCTTGAGTTGAGTACCTTCGAGTTAAGTATCTTGTGTTGATCTGTGCTTCATTGTGTCGAGCACCTTATTGTTGAGTTTCACTGAGTTGAGAACCTTATTACTGAGTTGAGTATCTTATCCTTGAGTACTTTTGAGTTGAGTAAGTTTGAGTAGTTTTGAGTATCCTTGAGTATTCCTTGAGTTGAGTAAGTTTCAAAAGAGGTAAGTATGTTTTCTTTTTATCAAGTTCAAGCTTATGTTATGTTTTAGAATTTCCCTTACATGCTCGTACATTTCACGTACTAAGCCATTTGGCCTGCATCTTTTCATGATGTAGATACATGTATTCAGGGTCATCAACAAGAGCTTTCTTGATACCACACGGAGTTCGAGTTAGCTATGGTGAGCCTCCTTGCTTTCGGAGGATTCCATTTACTTTCAGTTTTGTCAGGAGGTCGTGGGTCTTGTCCCAACTTCCATCTTTATCATTTAGAGGCTTCATAGATAGACAATAGAGTTTCAAAAGTTTGTTCATTTATATTGTTAAATGTTTTAAAGACTTAAGTTTCCCATTTTGGGGCGAGTTGAATATATTATATTATTCAAAGTTTTCTTTTGATGCTAAAGCTTTGTATTTAAGTTTCATGATTTTTTATTCAGTTTTAAGCTTTGTAAGCTTGAGTTAGTCTTCCGCTTGAAGTCTGTCAGGAGGAGGGTTCTCTTGGGGACCATCAATGGTTCTTGAGTGCCAACCACGTCCAGGGTGTAGGCTCGGGTCATGACAAACTTGGTATCAGAGCCTAGAGTTCAAGAGTCCTAGGGTGTCTATGAAGCCGTGTCAGTTGGGTCTTGTTAATGGTTATAAGGGCCCCACTTTTATAAACGAGAGACTACAGACATTTAAGAAAAGTTTCCCTTCTTTCATACTCTTAATTGTGCAATAAAGCTAAGTCATAGAAATTTATTTATACTCGTGTGTTCTCAGATTCATTCGACTACCCATCATACTAGAGGTGGTTGGAAATTAAAGTGAGATCCTTAAGGATGAGTTGTTCTTATCAAAATCTTGAGGAAGTCAAGAGACTACAGAGGGCCTTGAAAGAAGCCCAAGAGTAATTTAAGTGTTCAGTTTCAGAGGAATGCGCCCATAATTATATGAATCGTGCGTTTGAGCTAAAAGTGAGTTGTATAATTTTCCCTAAGCCTTGTTTTAGCTGAGATCCTTATGAGAAAGTATGTTTAGAGCTTCAGTAAGATTTTCACCTGCAAAGGTAGCATGAGTTATGAGATCATGAGCAATAGTAGTGAAAGAGCCCAGAGTTAAAGGAAAGTATGCAGAGGTTTAGTAATCCTAGAAAGGGAGATAGTGATGAGGCAAGCTATGTTATAATAGTCATGCACCCAGTAAGTTATTGATGAGGAGCTTTCCCTTATGGGTAGAGTAAGAGTTGATAATCCAAATGAGATAGAGTATATATTTGTTAACCAGAATATAGTTGATGTCGATGTGCCATCGTGTTAGAGGAGACTAAATTCATGTGTTGAATAAGAGAGCAAAGTATTTATGAAGTGATAGATCTAAGCTAGGCTTATGATTTGTTTGAGAGGGTCATGATGTTTAGAAGGTTATAGAACTGATCAAGTAATGAGGTATAGTATGGTAGGCGAGCAATCATATTGATATTTGGGTTTAGTAATAAATATTAAGCTTGAATTTGAGATGAGTGTCATGATCAAAAGAATGGCAACATGAGGGTGATGATGTTAGTCTTTAGATTTGATCTAGAAGACTTAACATAGAGTAGGTGAGCAATTGAGATGTTAGCTGCAATTAATATAACCAGTACAAGTGAGAGACCCTAACCTTTAGATAAGGGCAGTGAAGTGAGGCTAAGTCATAAGAGTAATAAGAGCATTAAGAGGGGTACCGAAATGGTATATAATCAGAAGAGGTTAAGAGAAACACCTTAGAAAGAGGTCTTAGTACCTGCATATTGAGAGTTCGGTAGTCATGAAATAAACTTCTCTCGAGTGTTAAAGTAAAAGAAGAAGTAGACCAGTTTAGAGCTGACGGAATAGGTCCATAGCTTTCAAGTGTCAGCTTTAGACCTTAGAGGGAGATGACAAGATGAGAAATCAAGTGTTTGAGAGTAAGATAGTAATGAGTTCCAAAGAGTTTGGGGGATATCTTTATAGAGGTCCTTTTAGTAGTGGAGTGATGTTAAAAAGAGAAGGTTAATGATCTTATCGTGATAGTGATGGTGTGTTTATTCTGTCTAAGGTTATTAATGAGAAGGAAGAAAAAGATGAGGTTTTCTATGAGAAATAGTTAAAGGGGAGCCCTTAGTTGGTTTCGAATAGTAATGCGGACAATTCTAGTTAGTATGACAGAGATGATAAGAGTAACCCCGTCTCATACCCAGTCCAGCCGTTATTCGAGGACGAATGATCCCAAGGGGGAGATATTGTAACACTCCATAAGGTTTTTTTGAACTAAGACTCGAACCATCCTTCGTTGTGAGTAGGATTTTACCGAGGAATTTAAGATTTCTTAAGTGTTAAGGTCACTAGATGTAGCACCTTGAGTTCCAAAAAGAACTAAATTGGAAATAGCAAAATCTGAAATTTTGCAAGTTATGCTTAAGTTATAAGTTTTGGGTCAACTTCAAATGACCATAACTCTCAGTACAAGATGAGTTAGGTGTTGCATAAAATGGAAATGAAAGGTATTTGAAATATCTTTCCAACGCCACCGAGTTTTCTAAGTTTCGAGTTCGTGTGAGTAAGATATGTCATTTTGAAGTTAGGCTGTCCAGTTAAGGAAAGTTACCTAAAAATAGTAAGGGGTATTTTGGTCTTTTGCCTTACCCAATCTGATTTAATTCATTTTTAGTAATATTTAAGAGGTCTAATCTGATTAGGTTCAGTTTTATAATCCTAATCTACGCCTAGGGTTTTAGTGGATAGTTTAAGAAGAGAAAAAAGGAGAAAAGAGGAGAGGATCAAGCGTTCATCGAGATTCTTTCGGTTTTTCACCATGGGTTTGATCCCTAAGAGGTATGTAAGCTTCCATAGTGTTGGGTTTGTTCATCCACACACCAATCATGTTAATTTCAGCGTTAAGTTTATTCTAGAAAGTTGAAGGTTAGATGTTCTTGAATTGTGTTCTTGAAATTGACTTTCATTCTTGAGTTAAGATGAGATTGATGAGTTTTTTAAGGAAATCGTATCGATTTTAGAGTTGTATTCGGTTAGATTCTTGTGTACATAGGTTGAATATCTGAATCTAAAGAGAAATTGAGAAAAAGAATCGAATCTAGGTGAATTGGGGTTAGAAAATGAAGAAGGAAAAAGTCGGGAAAATCTGGCACCTTGCTCCGCGTCGCGGACCTGCTCTCTGTCACGACCCGGGAGCACCCCCTAGTCGTAACCAGCGTACTCGACCTCGAAGAGGTCTAATACAAGCCTCTTAGCATTCATTCATCGCATAGACACTAAAACCATAAGGAATTTAAAACTTTCTTTACCAAGAAAACATTGCATAAAAAAAAATAATAGTAAGCGGAAGACTTTCTAGACTTTATACATGATGTCTCAAACCATCTAATACTTTAGAGTACAAAATTCGGGACTAATCCCGTACACAACTTAAACAATACTAAAAAGACATAAAAGAACATATTGGGTATTTTCCTCGAATCTATGAGGACTCACCAAGTCTTCATCTTCAACACTTAGAAACCTATCAAAGCCATGACATGTCATCATCTCCAAATCCCTACACTTTAGTCCAAAAAGGGAAAGAAAGGGGTTAACACAATTAAGTACTAAGTATGGAGACCATGCAAAA
>JAJOOR010028920.1:0-11154 GCA_036250505.1 Solanum acaule
GGAGGTCTTGATCCACGGACACAGACCACGGACCGTGGTCTGATCTACGGACCGTGGGTCTGTCCGTGAGTCGAGACTTAACCAATTTTCTGAGCTGGTTGGGGAGGGGTTGCAGTGGCGAACCACGGACCACCAGCACGGACCGTGGTCTGACCTACGGTCCGTGGATGGCAACCGTGGGTTGCACCTGCAACTTCTCAAAATCTGCATTTTTTTGGTCTATTTCGGATACGGGGTGTTACACTCTTCTTCTATTTTTTTTTCCTCAGATGTTATAGCAGCATCACCATTAATATTATTTTTTGCCATCTTGCGCTTGCCACCTGCTTTAAGGAAATAATCGACCTCATTCTTTGGCTTGAATTTACCCCCAAACATCGGTTTAATATAGTATCTATCAACAATAATTGTAGTGACTCCAGTGGTACGAGCTTTTGTTTCATACCTCCAATTCTCTGGCTACCACTTCGACCTATCTAGATTCACTAGACACATAGGCGTAATTTTCCTCTAAATCTGTAACTTACTCGGAGTTACATCGGACACCTTTCCTTCATTAGTTACATCACCTTTGTTAGGTGTGGTGTTCTCTACCCTAACATCCAACACAACATCAATGTAGGTTCCCGACGGCAACAACGGGTCTAAAGGTATACCATCATTGCAAAAGTCGTTGGTGGTAACAATTATCGGTGGTATGGAAGAAACAGCGGAGTCAACCTTAGTCATTGGAGGAAGCTTTGAAAGAGTCAATGTGGAGAAAAAGTCCTAGGAATAATGGATAAGAAGTCCATTATAAAATTTTCAAAATAATGAACTTTTTCTCCACATTGACTCTTTCAAAGCTTCGTCTAATGACTAAGCCCGACTCCGCTATCTCTTCCGTCCCACGGATAATTGTTACCAACGACGACTTCTGCAATGATGGTATACCTTCGGACCTATTGTTGCTATCGGGAACCTACATTGATGTTGAGTTGGATGTTAGGGTAGAGACCACCACACCAAAAAAAGGTGATGTATCTATTGAAGGAAAGGTGTCCGATGTAATTCTGACTAAGTTGCGGATTCAGAGGAAGATTACGCCAATGCGTCGGGTGAATCAAGAATGGCCAAAGTGGTTGCGAGAGAATTGGAGGTTTGAATCAAAAGCTCGTTTCACTGGAGCCAAGACATAAATTTTTGATAGCTACTATATTGAACTGGTGTCCGGTGATAAATTAAGGTCAAAGAATAAGGTTGATTATTTCATTAAAATAGGTGGCAAGCACAAGACGAAAAAAACTAACATTAACTTTGTTGTTGCTACACCATCTGAGGAAAAAAAAACAGAAGAAGAGAGGCTTGAAAAAGGAAAAAAAGAAAAGTAGTTCTTTTAATATAGATTTTGTGACTCCTCCACAGAGCATGTGTTGGGTTTTTATGGATAGTTGTGCAGTACCTTCTTGTAATGGTAACATAGTTTTGGAGACCGAAACAAGAATGGGATGTTGTCTTCTTAGAGTACATCACATATTTTTTTTTGGTTTTTGTTTTATGTACTAAGTTTGTGTTATTAAAAGGAGGTCTGCTAAGTTTTTTTTCTTTTCTGGAGGTCTGCTAAGTAGATATATAGCAAAGAGGCTATTTATAGACTCCAGTTTTAATCTGTTGGTGTTGAGAGGATACTTTTGTAGAGAGTCTCCTCTGTTTTAGGGAATCACAACAAAATGTTTTACTGGAGCCTGAGTTAAACTAGGATCTCTGTCCAAATATTTATTATCACCACATTTCTTGACCATAAGTAGGTGAATAACTGAAAGATAAATAGGTGCCAACAAAAAAAGAAGAAAAAATTAAGGGTAGGGAATTATAATATGGGGAAGTGAATCCTTACCAATACGGCAATACGGTGAAATTTTACATCCACAACTTGTACTTCTTAAGAATTTTTAGAAGTATAATTTGAAGAAATGGTCCTGATTGATTGATGTATGGACCTGGAAATTAAATTGAGGATATTCTGAAAATGCCCAAGATAAAACAAGAAGAAGATTCATAGGTCACACTTCTAAATAAATAAATAGGATTACACATGTGACTTTCAATTAATTTGACTTCTGTGCAGAAATCAAACTCAAAATAACAATATTAAATAATGAAAATAAGATAGACAAAATAGGATAAATTTCTTCTTTTGACAAATACCATATACAAGCCTTTGAACTTGGTCTTAGTTTTTAATTAGACACTTTAACTCTAGTTTGTTCTATTTATATAGAATTTATTATTAGTTAATCATTTTTCCTTTTAAATTTTACTAGCTACGCTCTATATATAAGTGTCATATTCTAGTAGGTGAAGTATAGATAATTTTTGGATCATAATATCAACCCGTATATACCTTATTACTGTTGAAGTGTAGATGTCGTTGGTATGATCTAAACCAAGCACATGAAAAGGTATCGACTGTATTAATTATCTATATATTTTGACCAATAGTGATAATAGTCAATTATCCATGTTTTACAACAATAACAAAGTACATATTGCTACTTTTCCGATGTCGACGTCTGATTTTTCGACAATTCTTTAAGGTGTCATTGGTAAAGTGTATATCTAAGTAAGCTTGTATTAGTTATATGTTTGATTAGTTATACATAGGTTATTTATTATGCATTGTTTGATTTTGGGCATTAAAAATAGCATGCATGAGGAAAATTCACAATTTTAGTGGGGAAAAATGTAAAAATCAATGTTTTGGGGAAAATTACATTCTAATGCATAAGTTAAAATCATTGTATTACAAATACCATAAATTTCCACATATGAATAATACACACCTTAATACACAACAAGTGGAATCAATAATAAACATTCATACACAGTGTACAAAATGTATGTCATCTTTTGCTTGATCTATATTAGATCATGAGTAAATTCGATAATAATTGACATTAAATTGACCAAAATGTTAGGGTCCAAAATAAACAGTAGCTTGAGATCTCCAGTAGCATGATTACAAAAATAACATTAGTCAAATCTATCTAAGATTTGTTGTTATTCATAAATGTGGTTCTTCTGTGTCCGAATCTCTTGCAAATTGAACATTTGTTCCTCCACTTGCTCTTGAACTTATCACCGACACCCTTGACATGTTTTCTTTTCTTCCGTCCAAGCTTGGTATCGACAAGGGGTGGAAGAATATTCACGCTTAGCAATTCTTCTGGCACACACCATTCTGACTCGATAGGGACAACCTTAATAGATTTAGAGTGTGGAAGGAGGCATGGTTGAGGTTTATATAAAGGCAAAGAATATTCATAGATGTTCATACCATACTCATCGTCATGCTTCAAACTCAAAGCATTCATTGCGTGAGCGCACTATATCTTGACCAAGTCATACTCCCTACAAGAACATGACTTTTTTAGTAGGTTCACGTAAGAAGTAGAACCTGCCGCGAACACGGTGAATTGATTACCATCCACAGTTATGTTCTCCACATACAAGGAGTCGCCTTCGATCATTTTTTTTCTTTTGATCCTTTCGGCAGCCGACACCATTTTATTACCCTTTGATTTAAGGAGATATGCATGCCTCTCCCTGAAAAATTCTCCAAATCTATTAGCAATCGAATTAAATATGGATGCCACGGGGTATTCTCTCATCTAACAACATTACATTGAATGACTCGGCAATATTTGTGGTCATCACATCATACCTGTTTCTTGGGAAATATGCTCTGCTCCACTTTTCAAAACCAACTTCATGCCTCAGGGGATTTGTCCTTGAATTCAGCAAAATGATCATTGAACTCCTCCAAAGAATATGCCTTTGCCGCGTTGTAGTATAGATAGAGGGAATCTCCACAATGCTGATTTACTCGAAGATTTTCACCGAGGTGCCTCATGCAATATCGATGATGAGCATGATTGTAAACCTATGCAATACCATTGGTAATGCTCTTGTGTCTATCGTAAATAAAACACATATCTAATTCATCGACCACAATATCCTTCAACTTCTCAAAGAAGAACGTCCAAGATGTATCGTTATCTTTTTCCACGACACAAAAGACAATTGGATAAACATGATCGTATCTTGTGCAACAACGCTCAAAAATACTCCCTCGTATTTACCATGTAAATGAGTGTCGTCGGCCGCAATTACCTTTCTCATGTGGGAAAATCCCTAATGCAAGCACCAAAAGCTAAAAAGGTAATACATAAATCTATGAGTATCCCCGCTTACCATGATACAATATCTAGAACCAACATTAAGAGTGTCGACCATATATGAAAAAGCTGGTAAGTATGAATATTCGTGTTTCACTGTCCCTCAAACCATTTCCTTAGCAGTCACACCTCCCTTCCAACATATCCAATTGTTGAAGGTACAATAAAAAAATTCCTTAAAGATCTATATTATCATTTCTTGAAGACAAAATTTAAATTTGGTATGTCATTGTAAGGACATAAGGTCCTTAAAAACTTTATCGCACCTTGATGTGCGAAGTGAACTAGGAAAGGAAGATAAGAATTAATAAACTTTTGACATGGGTTCAAAGATGTGCCGGATGACCTATAGAGGAATATGACTAGACTGGAGCCTCTTTTAATCCCAAAGACATAGATAACTACACAATAAATTAATTGCTCATATTCAATATGAAGTATGAACAAATTCACAAGTTTACTTCAAGTTGTAAATATTTTTCTTGAAGTAATAAATGTGTTTCTCGACACTGCGATTGGAATATAAGTGTAGTTTCAAATTGAATTCCATCACTCAGGTATGTTGATTTTAATAGAACACCCAAATAAACTGAATAGTTTTGTGTAAGATTTTTCCCTTTCAAGTATATATAATAAATTAAATTGTTGACTAATATGATACATTTTTCCTTTAATTTTCCATTTTAATAATTACTTATGATATATTTAAATGTGAAATTTTAAAATGATATCTATAAAGCAAAAGGTAGGGCTGCACTTTCTACACATTAGAATTAGAATATTTGTTCACTTTTTTCAGCCCTTTAAAATTTATTTATCTCTTCGCTAACGATTATTTATTTATTAGAAAATTTAATATATCAGGTTGATGTACATACGATTTCCCAAAAATATCAAATAGTAACACTTTCGGGAAGCAAAATGATAAATTATAAAATCAAATTAAAGATGATTAATTAAAGGATAAATGATAAGACCTTTACATTATTAATGTTCGTTACTTCATAATCTTGTATGTAAGATAATATATTGTTTTAGTTTTAATGACAGATAGATTTTAAGTATTATTTTATAAATTCCATGATTTTAAATACTCGCGTGAGGCGCAGGTAATTTTACTAGTATATATATATATATATATTAAAGAGAGGCCTGCGTACATGGCACCACCACATACTAAGATTCCCTTTCAATTTATTTATTTCCAAAACTAGCCTTCCCCTCCTCTTAGAAACATTCACAACCGTCACCACCATCTTACAAATTAAGTCTCCAACAAATCTTCCATATGTATAAATATCAGCCCCCCTTTGAACTTACATAAGCAACTGATCGCCTGATAGAAATACTAGGCCAAACTTATATAAGTTTAACCAACTAGTACCAGAATGAAGTATTGAGCCAAACTATGTGAGTTAGCTAGCTCAGATCAATATATAACAATTATGCCTTGCAAATTTTCTTTTTAATTTTTGAATTGTGAATGTTTTTCCTTTAATCCTATGTATACTTGCATTGTTGCATGCATTAGTCTACCGTTTCTCGATAATCTTACTTTACCTTCGCTAATTTGAGTTAACCATTTTTTGTCTAGGGGTGGTACAATATAGATTTAAGGTCAATGTCATTTATTAGAGTTTTGAATAAATATGAAGAGTTTCGACTTTCATGAAAAGTTGTGACTTTTATGAAAAATTGTGACTTTTATGAAGAGTCGAAACTTGTATGAAAAATTATGACTTTTATGAAAGGTTGTGATCTTTCCAAAGGGTTGTAACTTTTTCAAAGATTTGTGATCTTTTCGATAAGGCACAATAAACATTTGTTAACACTACCCTTTGTTATCTATAAGTAGAGGTATTTCCTCTAATTTTAAAACAACGAAAATTTTGAACTTCTTCTTCTTCTTATGCACAATTAAATATTTTTGTACTTTGCTCCTGTAGAGTAGATCACTGACAACATTAGTTTTGTATGGTGAATAAAATCATTCTATCTTAAGGTGATTTATTCCTGTAAACCTCCAGTACTAGAGGGGAATAATTTCCTTAAGGGGACACTGTGCATTCAGTGGACTCGATTTTTTCCTTTATATTTCATTCTATTGTTACATATCTTGGTATATTTGTTACACTCATTAAATTATGTTTATGTTATTAATTGTTGTTTTTCAATACATGATTTAAACTTTTTGGTTTCTATTTCTGCAAAGTAATGGATGTGTTTTTCGACCGTGCAATTTTAATAGAAGTGTAGTTTCAAATTAAACTCCATTACTTTGGTATGCAGATTTTTAAAAAGCACCCAAGCAAACTAAATAATTTTGTATAATATTTTTCTCTTTCAAGTATATATGATAAGTTGAATTGTTGTCCAATATGATACATTCTTCTTTTAATTTTCCATTTTAATAATTTCTTATGAAACATTTAAATAGGGAACTTTAAAATGATTTATGTAAAGCAAAAGGTAGGGTTGTACTTTCTACGCGTTAAATTAGAATATTTGTTCACTTTTTTCAGTTTTTATCCCTTCACCAACGATTATTTATTTATTAGAAAATTTAGTATATTAGGTTGATGTTCATTTCATTCCCCAAAAAAAATCTAATAGTAACACTTCTTGTAAGCAATGTGTGTTGCTACTTAATCTTGTATGTAAGATTGTGTAGTATTTTAATTTTAATGAATAATAAACTTTAATTATTATTTTATAAATTCCATGATAAAAAATTCCCGCTCCATAATTTCACTTTGGTTGTAGTAAAGTTCGTTACTTTTTATTTTTTGCTTCTTATTCCTCCCATTTCTTGCACAATTCATTAATGTTTTCATCATTTAAGATTTTTTATTTTCATTGAAATGTTTGATTTCAAGAGTGGATGTATTTAAAAGAGAGAAAAATATAAATATTCAAATTGATTATTCGATTTCAAAATATTCAAACCGATTATTCGATTACCCCCACCCCACCCCCCGGTAATTATGATATGGAAATCATTTATGATAATGAGGAAAGCATTAAATATGTTTTCTCTTTAGTCATACATGACCATTAATAAACATGATTACTAACACATCTAATCTAATATCTATTTAGTGTTGGTTTGACTTTCACTTTAAAATTTTCAACTTTTTCATAGCGAAGCCACTATATATACACACAAAAACCCCCATTATACTCATCCACCAAAGTTTCATGTTCTTTCTTTTGTTTACTTAATTCCATGGAGTTTGTAGGTCATGATCATGTTCTTTCTTTTGTTTTCTTAATTCCATGGAATTTGTAGGACATGATCGTCAATATCAAAGTGAAATATCAAGTTATTATGATCCAAATTCATGAACTCGATGAAACAAATAGTTGTGCTAGTGCAAACACTAAGAAACGTTACATGTTTCTTCTAGTTTAAGTGATAGTTGATGGGTTTCTACATGGGTCAAATCTGGTGGATTCCCTTTTCTCCTTCTCTCTATTTATTTACCTTTTTATCTCTTTAAATCAACTCATAGAAAACCATTTACAAATTTCACTCCTAAAATATTGTTACTTTCTATTATACTCCAGTCCATGTCTTATTTATTTGTGCGTTTAAGTTTTGATACATTGTTGCATAAGTAAAACGGAAGTTGAGAATGGCAAAAATAGTACTCATCAGGCAGAAGTGCTTCTACAAGCATCCATGAACCTTATATGATTAATTCAAATTCAATGGCCAAGAGGCAAGATTCCCAATAGTAATATAAGATCTCGCAACTTGAAATAGCTAGAAAGAAGCTAATAGCTTGAAATAATCATTTTTGGAAAGTATAAGGAAATCTCAAAATTTTTAAGCAAGTTAAAGTTGAGATTTTGGTCAACTTCAATCGACCATAAATCCTAACTCAAGATGAGTTAGGTGTAGTTCCAGATGTGGTTGGAAAGCTCTTGGATTTATCTTTCCAACACCGCTGAGTTTGCACGATTTCAAGTTTGTATGAGTGAGTTACGTCCTTTGTAAGTTGGGCTATTCGAATGTAGAAATGCCCAATACGGAATTTAAAAGGGTAGTTTTGTCTTTTCCTTACCCAATTAATTATATCCATTTTTTAGTAAATTAAGTGGGTTCACAACTGAGTTAGTTCAGCTTACGCTTTGGAGAAATAGAGTTAAGGCTTTTGGAGAAAGAACGCAAGAGAAAGGAGAAGAGGAAAAGCAAGATTCGCCAAGAACGATCGATTTTGGTTGTGGATTCATCAAGGAATTGATCCTACAAGGTACGTGAGTCTCTCATAGCGTTGGGTTCATTCAACCACGCGCCAAACATGTTTAATTTCAGCGTAATTCATCCTAAAAGAGTTTGGAAGTTGATGTTCTTGACATGAATTCTTGAATTTGAATGTTGTTCTTGAATTGGGTTGAATAGTGGAGTTTCCGAGATCTTTACGTTGTGTTTTAGAGTTACTTTGAGTTAGGTTCTTGAGTACATACGCTGGGTATCGGGATCTAAACTGAATTTGATGAAGATAATCGAACTTAGGTGGTTTGAGGCTGAAAAACGAAGAAGGAAAAACTCGACTAAGGTTCATGAAACATGTCCGCGTCGCGGACTTGTTCCCCCTGTGAACAAAAATCTGCTCCGCGTCACGAAGTGGACGCAGACTCTTCTGTCTCAAAATTAAATTTCGCGAAGATTTATTTAGAAACATCTCCGCGTTGCGAACTTGTTCCAAGACGGTGATTTCTTAACTTTTCTCACGTTTAGCTATCCGAAATCATTCCTAGACATCATGAGGTCTTCCCAAACACAAATCAGAATCCTTGAATCCATAATTCAATCCAAGGATCAATTACGAGTCAATTCAAGTAAGAGTTACGATCAAACCCAAGAGAAGTTAAGAGTTAAGTCTAGAAGCTAAGAAGCAAGTCAAGCAAAGTTTTTTTAAAGTTTTCAACAAACTTTTTAACTTTGTTTTAAGACTTAAGTTTCAAGTTAAGCAAAGAGTAAAGAGTTGAGTTCATTTGTCATAAAAAGCTATTAGGGAACTAAGTATTCCCAAAGAGTTTATAAATGTTTTTCTCATTTGAACAAGAAAAGGGAACATCGATTCCAAGAGAGCTTTTAAGCTAAGTTTTTGAGTAATTATCTCAAACGAAAGAAAGAAGTTTTGATTTTAATCATATGAGCTAAGTATATTTTGGGAGTAGTATTGAGCACCGATATGGGGATGCGAATTCATACTAACTCAAGTCTCCATAAATCATGTAGCCATCATGAGTAGTAAAGGATCATACTTTTTAGATGACTCCTTAAGATGCTTTTAACATAGACTAGTGGATCCACTAAGTTAAGCGTTCTATGTGACGGCAAATTATAGGACAGTTCTAGCAGCGTGGGCAAGACGTTGTTTCACCACTTAAGCTCATAGTGGTGGTTGTCGGTTAGAGAATCTCCCACAAAAGTTATATTACTTTTATATATATAAGTAAAGTTGAGTTTGTTATTGCTTTATCTTTAACGAACTAAGTTGTTTACACTGTTTTACAAGCTTTATATATATTGCATGTGTCATATTGCTTTATATTGAGTTCAGTTATTCATGAGTTAATTAAACAGAGCTGAGGTAAGTGTTCCTTTGTACTCCTTTCAAGCTTAAGTTGTGTTTTCGCATTCCAACTCACATACTCGTACATTCAATGTACTGATGCCAGTTGGCCTGCATCTTATTATGATGCAGATGTAGGTAACCAGGATCAGCATCCAGCGTGCCGTTGATCCAGTTGAGCACTCCAGAGTCAGTGGTCAGACTCCTTGCCTTCCGGAGGACTCTTTTATTTCGCTTTCCTAGTTTTTTTCTTTATTAGGATGTTGTGCGGTCTGTCCCAACATCCATATCATTATTATAGAGGCTTCATAGACAGTCAGACAATCAGTATTGAGTCTCTGATCTATGCATTCGCAGATACTTTGTTTTGAGACATAAGTTGCCATTTTGGCTAAGATGTTATCATTTAAACTATTGCATTGAGTTTATTCTGTTAATTTAAGTCTTCTGCTGAGTTAAGTAAGCCAGGCCAAGGGTCCGCTTGGGGCCAATGATGGTCTCCGAGTGCCGGCCATGTCCAGGGTGTAGGCTCGGGGCGTGACAAACTTAGTATCAGAGCACAAAGTTCAAGAGTCCTAGGGAGTCTATAAAGTCGTGTCTGTAGAGTCCTAGTTATCGGTGTGAAGCGCGCCACATCTATAATTAGGAGGCTGCAGCATTTAGGAACTATTTCACTTCCTTCATATCTATCTCGTGCGTTAGAGTTTATCTTTAAAAGTTTCCCTCTAATTCGCACTTGTGCGTGTTTCAGATAAACATACCTCCACGAAGAGCAGTACGAGGTCGTCTAGCTAGGAGAAATGTTGAACCATAAGAGCAAGGGGTACCTAATGTACCAAACGTGCAACCTCAATGCGAGGTCACTAATGCTGAATTTCGTGAGGCTATCCGGATGCTGAGCCAAGCAGTGACTAACCAAGTCGGGCAGCCAAGAGGACCAAGGCAAGATGAGGTTGATACTTCAAGGATTTGCGAAATCTTGAGGATGAATCCTCCAAGTTTCATTGATTTGAGCACTATTGAAGATCCAGAGAAATTCATTGAGGAGTTGAAAAAAGTATTTGATGTGATGCATGTTGCTGACACTGAAAGAGTTGAGCTAGCTGCATATCAACTGAAAAATGTTGCTAGGACTTTGAAATGACCCAAAAAGTTCTTAAAAATGTGCTTCGGAAGTTACCGGAAACTTGTTTAGCTATATCAAAAAAAAATCCGTTTCGTTTTTCAAAAATCCGACTTCATATTCTTGTTTAGGGGGTCAAATTGAGTGGGAAATGGGTCTAACCCAAATTTTAGAGCAACCGTATCAAAATCTGAAATTTCCAAGTGAAGCCTTTTTCGAGGGTCTACTT
>JAJOOR010028921.1:0-10376 GCA_036250505.1 Solanum acaule
TCTGTGGTCCACTTTTGGGACTTGTACTCATTTTGTTAGTAGCTCTGTACTAGTGACTTCCAGGTTCTGGGAGGGATCTTTATTTGTATATATGTTTTGGTTTGCTTCCGCCTGGTTATGTTGTTATCTTAAATTTTGCCTACTCTTGTTTAGTTTCTGCCCTCAGACCCATTACTTGTTTTTTCGGGTTTCGGGTTAGCTTACCTACAGGTGGGTTATAGTAGGTGCCATCATGATTCGAGGAATCGGGTCATGACAATTTTGGTCTTTTCACTACCTAATTAATTAAATTTGTTTTTGGTAATTAAACTGGGGTCTAAACTAATTTGGTTCAGAAAATTAAGTTAGGGTTATGAGAGAAGAGAAAAGAAGAGGAGAAAAGAGGAGAAGAAACAAGGATTTGTCGCGTTATTGAAGTTAAGCTTGTGGATTTCACCAAGGGTTGATCCCTACGAGGTATGATATCACATAGCATTGTGTTTGTTCACCCACGCGTCAATCATGATTAAATTCAACGTATTTGTGTTCTTGAAAGAAAAGTTTATGAGTTCTTGATGAATTTTGTTGAAGTTTCGTTTGAATCTTGATTGTTGAGTTTTGGAGAAGTTCTTGAGGTGATTTGATGAGATTTAAGGTTGTTTTTTAGTGGATTCTTGTATACTTTGGTGGGGTGTTTGAATCTAAGTGTTTGGGGAAGAAGCTTATTGAATCTAGAGGGTTTAAAATTGAAAACGAACAAGAAAATTCATCAAAAAACTTGGGGAAGGGGGCTGGGGCGCCGTGCCACTCAGAGCGCCCTAAATAAACTTCTGTAGTTTGGGCTCTGGGGAGCCGCGCCACTCAGAGCTCCCCAACCCAGTCTCTGAAGTTTGCCCTCTAGCGGCCCGCGCCACTCAGAGCGCCAGGGACGCCAAGTCTCCTACCCTATCCCACTTCTTTCCGTTTGAGTTCCCTTGAATCATACCTATATTTCCTAGTTGATTTCTACACTCTAAGGTATGTCTAAACATCATGATATCGTCTATAACATGAGATCATGACCCTTGAATCCATAAATCCAATTCAAGGTAGAGCTTAGAGTCAAGTCAAGAGAGTTCTTAGAGTCTTTCTACAGTCTTATACAATAGTTTTAAACTTGTTTTAAAGATTTAAGCATGAAGTTTGAGAAACAGTAGAGCCAAGTTCATTTCTTCAAATGATAAGTTCCCAAAGAACAAATTTTTTCACATTTAAGATAAGAGGAAACAACGATTTCCAAATGAGTTTTCATGAGTAGTTTTGAGTTCCATCTCTTTAAGAGATACATTTTTTGAGTAATTATCTCAAACCACAAAAAGAGTTTTGTTTTTAAACATATGAGCTGAGTATATTTTGGCAGTAGTATTGAGCACCGATATGGGGACGAGTTCATAATAACCCAAGTCTCCATAAACCATGTAGTCATCGTGGGTAGAAAGGGTCATACTTTTTAGATGATTCTTTAATGCTTTTTAGCATAGACTAGTGGATCCACTTAAAATAGTCCATTGTCTTTGAGTTTAGACTCAAAATAGTCCTATTTCTTTTTAGTGGAGCATTAATAGTCCTGATTCTTTAATAAAGTGGTGCATTTTCAGTCTCCATCCTAACCACTGTTAGTTTTTTAACAGACCAGTGGGTTATGCACGTGCTTCTCATATGTTTCCCTCCAAACTTAAAGACTCTTGCTATTGCAATGCTGTTTGGGCTTCTCCTTTTGAAACATTAGTCTTCTTTCTTAGTTTCCCCCCTCTTTATCTCTAATCTCCAAATAACCCTAAAATCTGAAACCTGCATTATACTTTCTTCAGTAATATAATCAAAGTTTGGAAGTTATAATGTTTTTAAGGAGCAACGATGACAGAGAATCACCTCTAATTTATGGTAAGTACGATTTTATTTTTAATTCTTTTAATCAAATCCCACTATCACAAAAAATAATTCAACACAAGAAGCACGTTTATGAATATATATATATATATATAAAGATGTCGCTTTGTAAGTTTGTTAATATTTTAAAAGTTTTATGACTTAATCAATTCCCCTGAAATTTATACTTTTTGTTATTTGCTTTAATATTAATATCATGTTGTATATGTATTATTTGTGTTGATTAGAATATAATTTTTGCTATTTTAGAATCGACGGCAGATACATCATTTTTCAGTATCAAAATACACCACGGAGGAGTTATGAAATGTACTCCAGAAAAGCATTATGTTGAGGGAAACATAGACTATATTGATTATGTTAATGCAAACAAATTGGACCTTGATGAGTTTAAGAAGATGGCAGAGATTTGTGGATACTTAAAGAATTCAATAACTTTTTGGCATAGATGTGAAAGATCTGGTAATAGAAGGAGGTTGGTGTCTACATAATGAAGCCCATGTTGTTTGCAAAAACATCCCAAATGACAACATGATCAAAATTTACTTCGACACTTGGATTCATATTTCAATATAGAAGATATGACTTTTATACATAGTTCAAATGCTGCAGATAATAACAGACAACAACTTGTTCAGGAAAATCCATTGGCAAATGATTTTAGCGACTCGGAAGTTGAGTTAACTGATGGGTTACTTGTTGATAAACATGAAAAGACTGCACAATACATAGTGGATGAATGGGAGATCCTTAGTATCGAAGCACAAAGAAAGATGACAGCTCCAGAAGGAGAGTCTGATTGTGTTGATTCTACGGACACAAAGAGTTTGCATAGTGATTCTGAAAATGAGATCTTGAACTTTCCTACTTTTAATCCACAAACAGACGGAGACAATCCAATTTTAGCTCTAGAATGTGTTTTTGAAAGCAAGAAAGATTTTAAAAGTGAAGTAGTTACTCATGAGATTAAGAATGGACAGTATATCCAGTGGCTCAAAAATGACAAAGAAAGAATGAAGGCCATTTGTATACATTCAGAGTGCAAATGGGAAATCACAGCATCTAAAATGCAAAGGGATACGTCTTTCCAGATTAGGAAGTACATTCCTACACATAATTGCAAGGAGTGGCATTATGATAATAGAAAAATAACATCATCATTCATTGCAAGAAAATACCTCACAGAAATTAAATCAAACAGGGCTTGGAGCTTAGTTGATTTTAGAGATACAGTAAGTGTAGATCTACGAGCTCATGTAACTCTATCTCAAGCCAAAAGAGCTAAGATGTTAACTATTGCATTGATTGATGGTGATATCAAGGATCAATATAAAATGATGTGGAATTATTGTATTGAAATTGATAGTACAAATCCAGGTAGTACAATTCATATGAAGTTCACTGAGAATGAGATACCGAACAAGCCATACAGATTTTAAAGGATATACATCTGTTTTGCTGCTTGTAAGCTAGCTTTCAAGGTAGGATGCAAAAAAATAATAGGCGTGAATGGTTGCTGGTTGAAGGGTCCAATGTATGGGACTCAACTGTTAACTGCTGTTGGAATTGATGGTAATAATAATATATTTCCCATTGCCTATGCAATTGTTGAGAAAGAAAGTAAAGAGTCGTGGGTTTGGTTTTTGAACTATTTGGCAGCTGATTTAGATGTAGATAAGACTGGTTGGACCTTTATGTCCGACAAACAAAAAGATCTTATTGAAGCTTTTAATGAGGTTTTGCCATATGTCAGTCATAGATTTTGTGCGAGACATCTTCATAACAATTTTAAGAGAGCTGGTTTTGGTGGGTTCACATTAAAAAAAGCATTTTGGGCTGCTGCAAAGGCTACCACTGTAAAAGAATTTGATGCTTGCATGGTACGTATAAGAGAGTTAGATCCAAATGATGCTGATTGGCTCAATGACAAAGAACCTAGTCAATGGTCAAGGTCTCATTTCTCTTCAGATGCCAAGTGTGATATTTTATTAAATAGCATTTGTGAAGTGTTTAATAGCATGATCCTTGATGCTAGAGACAAGCCTATTGTGACACTTTTGGAGAAATTACGATATCTTCTCATGACTAGAATGTTAGCTAATAGGGAGAAAGCGCATAAATGGAGTTCCAATGATGTTTGCCCAAAGATTAAGGATATTTTGCACAAAAATCAGACTGCAGCGGGTGAGTATATTCCTAGAAAATCTAATCAATGGAAGTATGAGATTATAAGAGCTACTATTCATGATAGTTGGGCTGTTGATTTGGAGAACAAAATATGTAGTTGTAGAAAATGGAGTATCATAGGAATTCCTTGCAAGCATGCTATTGCAGCAATTCAGGCAAAGAAGGATAACATTCTTGACTATGTGGATGATTGTTACAAAGTCGAAACATATAGAAGAATCTATGAACATGCAATTCTTCCGATAAATGGGAAATCAACTAAAGTTCCTCCATTGCCTCCAACAATCGTAGGAAATAAAAAGTGAGGAAGAAAACAAAAGGCGAGAAGAAAGAAAGCCGATAAAGTTGGAGCAAGTCGAACTAATATGAAAAGAAAGCAACAATCTCTAGACTGCAGTACATGCAACAAGCCTGGTCATAAAAAAAAACTTGCAAATATAATGTTGTATCACAAGAGACTACTTCAGTTCATCAAAAACTACATGTACTACTATATCTTAACTATATCAGAATTGGTTTCTTATCGGATAATATTAAACTAACTCAATTTATATGTGAACTTATGATTCAGGTTAGAAGAGGACTTGAAGAAGCGGGACAAGAAAAAACTAGACAAGAAGGAGTTGGACAAGAAAAAACAGTTGGACAAGAAGAAGTAGTTGATATAGATTCTGGTTGGATATACTCTCAACAAACACAAAGTTAAAATGAATCACTGGTAATTTAGCTTATTTTGAGTGCTAATACGTGTTCAATGTTAATGGTAGTTTAGCCTTATCCAAGTGCTTATCTATGCATTTTTCAGGTGTTGATATCTCCTTTTTGGTGCTACTATATTGCTATCAAATTGTTGGTGGATATGATGCTGCAACTATATTGCATTGGTGTTCCTCTGTTTCATTTTCAAGTGTTGTTGTTCTCAAGTGTTGTATTGTTCTAAATCCGTAGGTGTTGCGGTGTTGCCAATATACTGTACTTTTGGAGTTATTTTTATGCATTTTCAAGTGTTTTGAACTTTAAAATGATGTTATAGTTCTATTTTTTTCTGGTGTTACTACTATGCTGCATTTCTTAGTTTTGTTTTGCAGCTATTGCTCTTTTTTTTTTGGTATTTTGATATCTCTTTACCTCTAAAATCATGTTATCTTTGTGCCCTTCTAGTATGTTAGTGTCGTCTTTAACTTAACCATTCATTCAGAAGGTGCTAATACAATTGAAAACTAAAATCTGAAATCAATCTAGGTGAATTGAAAATATTTTTTTTTTCTTGAAAAAGTATGGAACTTTATAGAATAAGTAGGCTTTCGGTTACCCTTCTTTCCTTTACTTTCGTTTATTTAGCGAGGAAAACTAATGAACCAAAATATAGTCTATGCAATTCGTATTTTCCTTCAAAATTGCCAGAAGCCCCAAATTACAGAAAGGAACAAAAACTAGAAATAGGAAGTAAAAGGGACCGAAGAACAGTAAAGGAGTTTCTCAGGTAAAGAAATTGGATTAAATGAACAAATATAAGAAAGAAATGAAGAAAACCCAATTAATTATCAGATTTAAATTCAGTCACGTGCATAACCCACTGGTCTGTTAAAACACTAACGGTGGTTAGGATGGAGACTAAAAATGCACCACTTTATTAAAGAATCAGAATTATTAATGCTACACTAAAAAGAAATAGGACTATTTTGAGTCTAAACTCAAAGATAATGGACTATTTTAAGCCTTTCCTCCCGGTAAGTTATAGGACAGTTCTGGCAGCGTGGGCAAGACGTTGTATCATCACATAGCCCATAGTGATGGCTGTCGGTTAGAGAAACTCCCATAGAGTTATATTACTTTATTATGTATGTATATTGAGTTGTTGCTTATTGTTTAAATGCTTTATATAAACTGCATCTTTACTGTTGTTTATTTCTGCACTGAGTTGAGTATCCATGAGTTGAGTAAAGCTGAGGTAAGTGTTTCTTTCATAATTCATTTCAACCTAATGTCATGTTTAGCTTTCCCCTCGCATGGTCCTACATTCAATGTACTGATGCCATTTGGCCTGCATCATTTTATGATGCAGATACAGGTAACCAGGATCAGCATCCAGCACCTCGTCGATCCAGTTGAGCACTCAGAGTCAGTTGGTGAGCCTTTTTGCTCTCCGGAGGATCCCCTTTTATATTGTATTAGTATTTCAGTTGTTAGGATGATCGGGGGTCTTGTCCCGACATCTCTAATTGTTTTAGAGGCTTCATAGATAGATAGTTATAGTTCATTAGTCTTTCCATTTTTAATTGTTTATGTTAAGACTTGAGTTGCCTTTATGGCCAGTTGAATGTTTTATTTTATACATTATAAGTTTGATTTTGAATTCATCTTTAAAGTTGTCTTGAAATGTTGAGTAAAGTCTTCCATTGAGTAGTAAATCAGGCTAAGGGTTCGCTTGGGGCTTGTAATGGTTCTCGAGTACCAGTCTCATCCAGGATGCAGTTTCGGGGCGTGACAAACTTTGTATAAGAGCACAGAGTTCATGAGTCCTAGGGAGTCTATGAAGTCATGTCTGTAGAGTCCTAGTTATCGGTGTGAAGCGCGCCACATCTATAATTAGGAGGCTGCAACATTTAGGAACTATCTCACTTCTTTCATATTCATTTCGTGCGATAGAGTTAAATCTCTAAAAGGGTTTCCTTCTAACTCATTATTTGCGCGTGTCTTTCAGATCAAGCCTTCACGAAGAGTTGTCTGAGGTCGTCCTACTAAGAGGAACGTTGAGGAACAAGGGGTACTTAATGCACCAGAAGTGCAACCCCGAGGAGAGGTCACTAATGCTGAATTTCGGAAAGCAATCCGAATGCTAAGTCAAGTTGTGACCAACTAAGTTGGGCAACAAAGAGAGGCTAGATAAGAAGTGGCTGATACTTCAAGGATCTGTGAGTTCTTGAGGATGAATCCTCTAAGCTTCATTGGTTCAAGCACCGCAGAGGATCCGAAAAACTTTATAGAGGAACTGCAGAAAATGTTTGAGGTTATGCACGTTGCCGATGCTGAGCGAGTGGAACTAGTTGCCTATCAACTGAAAAGTGTTTCTAGGACTTGGTTTGACCAATAGAAGAAGAGTAGGGCTAAGGATGCAACAGTTTTGAGTTGGACTGTGTTCGAGAGTGCTTTCTTGGGGTGTTTCTTTCCTCGTGAGCTAAGAGAAGCCAAGGTACGGGAATTCCTTACCTTTAAGCAGGAACCTATGAGTGTTCATGAGTACAGTTTAAATTTCACCCAACTTTTTCGATATGCTCCGGAGATGATTGCTAATATGAGGAGCAGGATGAGTCTATTTGTTGCTGGGTTGTCTCGTCTGTCAAGTAAGAAAGGCAAGGCAGCGATGCTAATATGGGAAATAGACATAGCGAGACTTATGGTTTATGTGCAGCACGTTGAGGAAGAGAAGAATTTAGAAACAAGAAAGCTAAGACCGGAAGTGAGTCAGGGCAGCAAAAGAGTACTATGAACCGGTCTTCTTTCCAACAGAAGCATAAGGGACCTGCTCCATCATCTGCTAGTGCACTTGTGCTAAGGAACAGAGGTGATCTTCATAATCAGAGTTCGCAGAATTTCAGAGCTAAGCCTGCTCAGTCATAGGGTAGTGTGGCTCAAGGAGGAAATTGGGCTCCTACATGTGCTAGGTGTGGTAAGAACCACCCAGGTGCATGTCGCAATGGCTCTAATGGTTGTTTCAAGTGTGATCAAGAGGGCCACTTCATGAAAGAGTGTCCTAAGAACAGGCAAGGTAATGGAAATAGGGGCAATAGAGCCCAATCTTCTTCCGTTGCTCCACCAGACAGGGCAACACCTAGAGGAGCTACTTCAGGGATTGGCAGAGGAGCAAACCACATATATGCGATGACTAGTCGTCAAGAGGTTCTCACTGGTATGATCAAAGTCTTTACTTTTGATGTTTATGCTTTTCTAAATCCAGGAGCGAGTCTATCTTTTGTGACTCCATATGTTGCGATGAATTTTGATGTTCTTCTTGAGAAACTTTGTGAGCCCTTCAGTGTTTCTACACCTGTTGGTGAGTCTATTCTAGATGATAGAGTCTATCGTGATGGTGTCATTTCTATCAATCACAAGAGCACCATGGTTGATTTAGTTGAGTTAGACATGGTAGATTTTGATGTTATTCTGGGTATGGACTGGCTTCATGACTGTTATCCTAACCGCAACATAGCACATAGATTGAGAGACGGAGGAAGGAAATACTTGTGTTCCGAGAAAATGACATAAATAGTCCCTTAACTATAGGAGTAGGTCTAAAATGGTTCCTTAACGTAATTTTTCGTTGTCGCCGCCATCTGTCAATGAAAATGTCACTAATAATATCATCATGACATCGGAGTTGCTCCAAAGTTGAACACCATCAACTCCAACACTATTTTGCTATGAAATTTAGACACACATTCAATCTGCCACATGACATACCAAGTAGTCTCAAACTTTTATAGGAGCATGAAACTCAAAATAAATAGTTGAGAGAAGTGTTGAAAATACTCGTAAACTTGGCGAGAATTTAGGAATGTATTTCACTTATGTTGAAAGATTAGAGCTGTATTTAAGTTCAATTAGTCAAGTAAAAGGAGTGTTTTTAAGACTATAATAGTTCGAGAATAAAACTAATAATTCACGCTGAGTTTAGGGGTGCTTCAATATTTTTCTCAATCTAATGTACAGTTAGATAATATTAAAATATAAAAACCCATGTTATACTATTATTGCTAAAAATAATATAAGAACAATTATATTATTATTGTTAAATAATTATCACAAAATCTTTTTATTTATTATAACGTGATAAGGTGATTTTCAACCAAATAGAGATAAATTATGAGTTCTTAAAAGTCTTCTCCAGCTCACATGCCCTTAATTAATTAATCCTTCAAGTTGGCATTAGATCAGTCACTAATTTAATTCGTAAAGTCAAAACTAATATCCTATCAAAAAACTTATAACGACTTGTACCTTGCATTTTTCTTTCCTTTCTTTTTTCTTTGTCCGATCGAAGTTTATCGAATTTAGCATCAATCAACATAAATTCATACGAATAAATTATGCCTCATAAAATATAATTGTGTTTTGCAAAAAAAATTCGTGATTGAGTCGAGCCAAAATTGATTAATTGATCTACAATATAGACGACTGACTACAGTATATTATATGGTTGTGAAAATGAGATCCAATCCTCCCATGTTATTACTTGATCTACAATTTGATAGTACTAAAATTATATAGTTGGTAATACTTATGTATAGTTGACACTAATAAATCTTAATGAAGTTCGTTATTATATTTAAATATTTATTCACATTTCACACACAATATTTATAGCAAATTATATTAATTATGATAATTAATTAAATAATTAATTATAATTAAATAAAAAAAAATTATATTGACAACATATATTATTAAGTGCATCCATATATTGATTTAATATAAAAATTCGATAGAAATAAGTTGTGGCGGGTGATTTTGAATATAATGTGAATAACTAGGAAGAGATAAAGTATGAGTTGTTCTCGGATAAATAAAAAATTAAAAAATAATGAGTTGTTAAAAGTCTTGTCCAACTCACATGCCATTAATTACTGTTAGTGAAATTATAAGATTAAGGGTGTATTTGGTAGGAAGAGAAATGTTTTTCATGGAAAATGTTTTCCGAGAAAATGTTTTCTTGGAAAACAAGTGGTTTCTAACTTATTTTCTCATGTTTGATTGGTGAGTAAAAAATATTTTCTGGAAAATACTTTTTAATTTTTGGTTGGTGAATGAAAATTATTTTTCAGAAAATATTTTTTACTTTTGGTTTGAGATTAAAAGATTTCTTTAGGAAAATAATTTCTGATATGAAAATCAATCCCCATAATTGATCTAGGACCAGGTTGTGGCGGTGGGGGTGGGGGGCTAGCTGCTGGGTGGCATAAAAACTGAAACTTTTCAAAATTTGAAATATTTTTCAAAAATAATATTTTGTTTTTTCAAAAAAAATTGACGGAGGTGGCCTGGGTGGGTGGCGGGGGAGGGGGTGACCTTATTGGGGGTGGGGATGTAAAAAATTTTAAAAACTAAATTTGAAATTTTCTTCAAAAACAATTTTTTTTAGTAGGGGTAGTAAGGGTTGGTGAGGTAAAAAAAAATCATTAAATTTGAAATATTTTTCAAAAATAATTTTTAATTTTTTTTGTTGAGGGGGGGGGGGGATTGGTGGTAGGGATAAAAATATATTTGAAATTTAAAAAATAAGA
>JAJOOR010028922.1:0-10610 GCA_036250505.1 Solanum acaule
TAGAAAATTATTTTGCATACTCAACACTTCCAGCTTTGTTATGTTGGAAATGAAAGGAGGAACTTCTCCTGAAAATTGATTCATCGAAAGGTACGCAAAGCATAGATTCGGTAACAAACTTAAAGATGATAGAATGGCTCCGGTGAAGTTATTACTTGTGACACTTACAAATTTCAGCCTCTGCAAATGAGCCAACTCTGCTGGTAAATCTCCCTGGAAAGCATTGTAACTTATGTCGAGGGAAACAAGAAATGAGAGGTTTCCAAGGTGTGGAGAAATGGTACCATGAAGTTGCATTCTAGATATGTTTAAAGCAGTAACTCGGTGGTGGCGGGAGCTGCAAGTGATTCCAATCCAGCTGCAAACCGGGCTGGAAGAAGACCAGTTTCTTGCTAGGATGTTGTTAGGATCAAAGGAAATCTGAGATTTCAACGAAAGAAGAGCGGCTTTATCAGTGCTAATATTAGCAAGTGAAGAAGTATGGCGATGAAGCATAATGAAAATTGCAAGAGCAAAGAGAAGATTGTAAGTTCTTGCCATAACTATGACAAGAGTACTTGATAATACAAAGCAATGATCTTAGAAAGATCTATTTAATGATATCAAATTTATTGTATGCCAATCTACTGTTTTTATATTGGAATGTCTTCTAGTCAATGGGGTCAATTTTATTAATTGGATAGAATAACTAGTTAAACTTTTTTAAAAGTTTGGTTGTTAAATTGTTTTAACATAATTTTCTGTCCTTCACCTTTGAACTTTATCTTATCAAGACTTGTCGTGGCTTTACCAACAATTAACATGATCTTTTTCTCCACTTAACTAACAAATAAAGTTGTTTAACCTATATTTATCTTTTAACTAGAGATTCTGTGTTCGAATCCTAAAAATGCGTTCACTCTCTCTCTGATGTGCTCAAAGTTGTTGGATCACCACTCACCAGTAACAGATGATAAACTTATTGTTAAGATTTTAAGAGGACTGGGCCCCGAGTACCGTGACATCTCAGTTGCCATACGAGCAAGGGATTCTTCCTTGAGTTTTGAAGAGTTGTTTCACAAGCTCACAAATCATGAGCTTTTTCTCAAGCACCAAGATCATGAAATCATCCACAAAAGTGATAAATAACCTATCCCTAACTTAAGCAACAACAGGACATGGTCCACAAATATCCGAATGAACTAACTCAAAATGCCGATTCAACTAGAATAAAACTTTAAATTAAAGCAATCCAACAAACTTTGCAGAATTTGAAGGAGAAAAGAAGCAGGGATCAGATATACAACCATCCAAATCAATAAAGTTCACAACATTCAGCTACCCACAGTGGCTGTCAAATATTACAAAACTCCCAAACAGAAGTAGTATTTATTTATTTCAGGATCAACCAGATTTGTACCGGAATCGTCAAACTAAATGTGTCAGAATATTCTCACACTCACAACCAAAGTATCTAACGAATTCCAAAATAATGCATCTAAAGTTTCATGAAAGGATACTTGAGTAGACTGCCATTTTCGACTTTTATATATCATCAAATTTACATATATCAAAAAACAAGCTGCTTCCTACAACAGTGATTACAACACTTGAAACTACTTGTGCAGAATTGAAATCTTAACCTAAGCGACATAGGTAATCAAATCCATGATTTTTTTCATCAATCATATCCAACGAAAGGAACAACTGTTGACACTCAATTTTGGCCTAGCATTTTCAAAATTCGTAATTTTTAAATTTTATTTATTTAATAGTTCAAAATAATTTTTTTATAATTTTAAATAAGTTTATCGATAACTATTTTATTTATCAAAATTTAGAATTTTTTATCAGTTAATTTTAAAATTGCATTTTTACATGTCATTACTTACGTTCATTATGTTTTTTTAATATTCATTTTATTTGTTATATTTGTTAATATTCATTTTGATATTTTGCACAGTTTAAAAATTCATTCAAATACGGATAAAATTTACATATACAAATTGACCGATGATTTTGGGCCACAATTCCAAGCCCATAATTTGAGTCCATTGCATTTTTCTTATTTAAGTTTTGATTAGGTCAAAAATAAAGGGGTTGGTGGATAAAATTTAGGGGTATTTTCAGATTTTTTAAGTCTTGAAGAAATTCTTTTAGGGTTCATAATTTTTGGGTGACAAGTTCACCGGAGCTCTGCCGGATTCCGGCGAATTCATCACCAAAACCCCATTTCATTTTTCCCATTTTTCCAGCCAAAACAACCAGTGAGTGTCACCAAACAGCAACCAATGAAGCTCCTCCACCAAAACCCACCAGAGCCCCACTGTTTGACGCCATTAATGGCGAACTTCCACCTCCAAACCTCACTGCCAGACCACACCTCACCAAACCACCATCTAGCCTTCTTCTCCATCAGTTGGCACCACCATCTCCTCCGGCCAGAAACCCCACGATAACCAGCTACAAACAACCCCCAAAACCCCTTCCGTTCTTCTCTAACCAGACCTCTCCCTCACTGGAAACGACCACCCAACCATCACTGCTCACATCTCTCCCTTTTCTCCATTATTTCCAGCCAACAAAACCGCATACAGCAGCTCAAACAACAACAGTGACTCGTGACCACCGCAATAAGACCAAAACGATCCCATTCTCCAAACACCCCCATTTTCCAGCCACTACTCCCTCACGAGAAAATCACCACCACACCCTCACACTGTTCTTCCTCCTTTCCGAACCAGACCCTCCAGCCACCAAATCACCAGCCCACCACCGTTCCTCCACCACCATCACCCGCTTTCCATCTCAGAAACCAACCCAAAACCCCAAAATAAACGACCAGCAACAGACCATCCAAAACCCCTATTCATTTTTCTCCTTTTTCCGGCAGCAGCTCCGGTGAGGAGCTCAAAGCTCCAATGAGCCGGAGCTAAACGAACCAGTCCCTTCCCCTCTCCCCTTTCATAATTTTTTCTTCCATTTTGCAGGTCACCAGCAGCTCGGAGCTATCACCCCAACACCATCCATTACCAGCGAACAACAACGAAACCCAGAACCAGACTTACCCGACCACTGCGAGCTTCAAGCTCCGCGAACAACCACCAAAACGCCGACCTCCGTAGCTCCGGCAAACAAGTAATTCTCTATATTTTATTTTTGTCGTAACTATTTTGGTTCGTTCATTGTTTTTCCAGATCTGGCCGGAGTTTGATAAAGTTTGTCTTCTCCGATTAGTTGTGTTGATATTATACCGTCGTTATTTTGCTTTGATTGTTTATTCACAGCTTATGTATTGATTTGCTGTTTGTTTTGATTCTTACAGTGACTATGCTTTGATTTTTTTTACTTAAATTAAATGTTTAATGGTTAAAGAATTTTTTTTCAATTGTGACTTCATTCTCAACCTATGAATCTTTTATTAGGATAGTTACTATCTCATTATTTTATATTGTTAATTCTTTATGACCTTATTCATTTGTTGACATCGAGTTATTTGTTTTAATGTTAGTTTTGTCTTTATTATGATTATTTTATTGATTGTTCATTTGTTCCTTATGCTTATCTTATTTTTTTTTTAATTGTTGTTTACTGTATTAATTTAATAATTTAAATTATATTTGTTATATTTTGTTGAATTTAAGGTTGTTATTAATAATGGTGTTGCCTTTGGTAAATTTTATACTTTTCATGTTACTGTTACTTTTGTTAATGTTAAGATAATTTTGTCATTTTTTGTTATTTTTAATTGATATTGAATAGACTTTATTTGTTAAAATTGGACAATGAAAAAATCTCTTCGTCGGTTTTCGAGGCCTCCTCATTTTAAAAGACGAAAAATTTAGTTTAAGTTTATATATTTTATATGTTAAAATTGGTCGATGAAGAAATTACCGTCGATTTTTAAGGTCTTCCATGTTAATAAGACAGATTTTTATTTTGAAGTTATTATTTGATTTATTCATATTTATTTATTACTAACACTTTTACTAAGTGTCTTCACAGGTACTCGGAGTTGCTTCCAATTAAAGCTATTCGAACAAAGTTCGAACAATATTTTTATTCATTGTTGTGTATATATATTGATGTTAGGCAAATTTTATACCGTTTCTTATATTATTGTTTCATTTTATTACCTGTGTATATCACTTGTTTATTTGTTTTTATCTCCTCCTCAATTTGAAAAAATGAATTCAGTTGGGACCCACAATTGTGAATTTCGAATGATGCCTAACACCTTTTCTTCGAAATAACTTGAACCCCTTACCTAGAATCTATTGATTTCGTAGATCATTCAATTGGTTTTCTAGTTTTTCCTAAAATTAGATAGCGTCTCATTTAAAATTAGTTTACACTTTTACCAAGTGTCTTCACAGGTACTCGGAGTTGCTTCCAATTAAAGCTATTCGAACAAAGTTCGAACAATATTTTTATTCATTGTTGTGTATATATATTGATGTTAGGCAAATTTTATACCGTTTCTTATTTTATTGTTTCATTTTATTACCTGTGTATATCACTTGTTTATTTGTTTTTATCTCCTCCTCAATTTGAAAAAATGAATTCAGTTGGGACCCACAATTGTGAATTTCGAATGATGCCTAACACCTTTTCTTCGAAATAACTTGAACCCCTTACCTAGAATCTATTGATTTCGTAGATCATTCAATTGGTTTTCTAGTTTTTCCTAAAATTAGATAGCGTCTCATTTAAAATTAGTTTATTCTTTAAAAAAATTTAAAATTAAATTAATTGATTATTTTTTTAGTCATTGCGACGTTTCACCCTAATTGAATAGAGTAGGGATGTAAACACACTTTAATCATCTTTTCTTTCTACTCGAATTTATCTGTTCCATATCATCTGCTTTTCTAGACATGCACTGCTTTACCAAATCACTCATGGCTATTAGTAACATGCTAAAGTAGCAACACCAATGTAAAAGGTCAAAGGGTAGGGTATTCCAATGAAAAGTTAATTTTACTTTTCAAGGTCTCACACAATAAAGAAGCAGGGAACCATTCTTCCATTAATCAAGTGATATCTTGACACATATGGTATGAAACACGTGCTACGATGTTCTCACCTTATATTGGTGCTTGTGTCTCATTCTTTCAATCATTCCAACATCGTACAGATCTTAATCTAGAAACCTCTAGATGTCTAGCTCGAGCTTTTCTTTTCAATGATCCTCAAATTCATCTTCTTAGAGAGACTCTTGTCTGGCTAATAAAACAAGTTACAACATGGTAGTGAAACTCCTCTCTTCACGTTCCTCAACGTAAGAGGTGATTGCTCATGTGAGATAGCCAATCTCGTGACCTGTTTGACACACTTTATTTCTAAAATCAATATCACATGCATATGAGATATGAATATAAATTCAAAATAGTCATATATTGATGAGAATATTATAACTATCAAGTTATTTTACAATACATTAATATTATCATATTCTACGCAAACCTAGAGCCTTAACATGTTTCTCAAATAAGTCTCTAGATATTGCATTTGTAAAAGGATCAGCTATCATTTCACGAGTAGGAATGTATTGCAAATTTATTTCTCCACTTGCTACTATGTCTCTCACAAAGTTATAATGATGTTAATGTGTTTGGTCTTGTTGTGATACTTAGGATCCTTCATGTATGCGATAGCCGCCTGACTGCCACAATATAGAATCATGAGACCCTTAGAATTTTTTGCAATATTCAAATGCTTAAAGAATCTCTTTAACCAAACAACTTCTTGTACTGTAGACGCACAAGCCACGAATTCAGATTCCATAATTGAGAAAGTTGTGCATGTTTGTTTCTTACTTTTTCATGAAATAGCACCACCATTAAGTAAGAAAGCATAACTGGGTGTTGATTTTCTATCATTTCGGTCACGAACCCAATTAGCATCTGTATAACCTCATATGAATAAATAATATCCACTATAACATAGTGAATGATTTGATGTTCCCTTTAAGTATCGAAATATTCTCTTTACTGATTTACAATGAGCTCTTCCAGAATTGGATTGATACCTCATAACCAAACTTACGACATAACAAATGTCTGGGCGAGTACAAATCATAGCATACATCAAACTCCCGACAACGCTAGAATATGAAACTTGGGACATGTTTTCTTTTTCTTTCAGTCTTTGGACACATTTCAAGGCTGAAAGTTTCACCCTTGCTACAAGAGTATCCATGGATTTGCAACTATTCATTTGAAAGAGTTCCAATATTTTCTTTATGTAAGTTTCTTGAGATAAACTCAAAAATTTCTTTGAACGGCCTCTTTGGATCTTAACACCCAATGTATAGTCTGCTTCACCCATATTTTTCATATCAAACGATTTTGAAAGTCATGAATTGACAGTTTTCACATACTTCAAATTATTTTTAGCTAATAAAATATCATCTACGTAAAGAGAAAGAATTACAAATTTTCCCTTGGACTTTCTCACATAAATGCAATGGTCTTTATCAATCATGGCGAAATCAAATGACATTACCTCCTTATGAAATTTTAGGGACCATTGCTTTAGGCCATACATTGATCTTTTCAATTTACAAACTTTCTTTTCTTACCCTTTGACAATGAAACCTATTAGTTGTTCCATGTAGATTTCCTTGTTTAATTCTTCATCGAGAAAAGTGGTCTTCATATTCATTTGATGTAATTCTAGATCTAAACGTGCAACAATAGCTAAAAGTAATCGTATGGAGGTAAAATTCACAATTGGTGAAAAAGTTTCCTCATAGTCTATTCCAACTTCTTCAGTAAAACACTTTTCTATCAATCATGCTTTGTGTCTTTCTATTGACCCATCTAATTTTCATTCGACTTTGAGAATCCATTTATTCCCAATAGCTTTACGTTCCTTAGGAAAGTAAACTAGATCCCAGACTCTAAAAGACAATTTATGTATCATATCATATCATATATCATATATCATCATATCATATCATATTATACGATGATATATGATATATGATATGATATGATAGGACACATACGTTGCTTACTTAAAGTTTAATAACAATCAATAAAGTATTTGAGGATACAAAGGGGTGGATTAATTTTCTTGCAGTTGCTACTTATTGCAGCCTATTCAATACTCTAGAATAACTTTTCATCTTTCTCAACTAATTCAATGTTTGGAAGTTTTTTTCAACTTCCAACTTTAGCTTTAGAATTTTATAAATTGCCAGATCAGTGAATCATGGTAAATTCATTGAGGCTCTATTCTAGAGTTTCAATACCACAAGTCCTCCTCCTCTCCTTTTTTTTTATTACTAGTTTCTGGGTATGCGCAACGCGCGTGTGGCCATATAAATAAAAATATTTTTGTGAAGACCGTATATAAACAATATTTTAAAGTTTTATTATGTGTTATAAAATAGAAAATACAAATTACATGTTCTTAAAATTGATAAGTATCCTATATAGTGTTTTAGTTTTAAGATCCAAAATCCAAAAACTATTTGCAAATACCATTATTATTATTTTTCTTGCTCTACTTTGAAGATGTTTTGTACTGCATAGAGCAATTTATGTGGTAAACAAATAAACATTTTATTTTTTTCAAAATTATCAATCATCATAAAATTATAGATATGTATTTTAACAAAAAAAAATAGAAATCATGATGTACAAAGCCTATCATTCTTTGTAACTTAATTTTTAAATTCAGTCAACTATAATTAGGAAGATGATTTATCTTTATAAAATATATATCTTGAAGGTAAATCATTTAATACTCTGGTTTTCCTTTAATTTTTTGTGTTTACTTAAAAAAAAATTATAAAGAGGCTCCGCCAATCATCATTCATTTGATAGGAATATCAACAATTACCAACATTACTAATTAATCAAACTTCTACGAGATATCTTCTTTCCAATAAAAAGTAAATGAAAGGTATATCAATCTATCCACATAATCTTATAAAGTAAAATAACTAACTAAAGTACAACTACAATATTTAAATGAGAAAGTGAAATATTATGTGCTACGTTAATGAAATATGTGTAAAACCAGTAATATATAGAGATCTTTTACCGCAAAATAAATGTTGTGCTGCATATATTAAGCTCTAGCAAGTAAATTAAATAATAAGTGCCATGAGTATATTCTTCAACTGAAAAAACTAATGCTCCTCTGCACTAAGAAATTTCGTTGACGAATCCAACAACATCCATAGCTGAAATTCTTGGACAAATCCAACAACGTTCATAGCGTATTTATCATTGAAAATAACATTTATTAACTATGGGATTCAATGTATTGAAATCTACAACTTTTAAGATTCTAGCAATGCTACTATATTTTGGTTAATGTGCAACTTAAATCTCTACCTAATTGCTCTCATTAACTAACGTTTGTCTCTCCATTTTCTTTAACGTTTAGATTATGTAATTTTCATAACTGTTCAAATATTCTCAATTCATTAATAGTAAAAAAATAATTTACTGCTCAATATTTTTTAAAAATAAAATAATCAAAGAATATGAATATAACATTTTTATTTAGTATAGGGATAAAATGATAATTCAACTTTATATCTTGGAGCTTCCCACTTATAATATAATATGATATGATGATTTATCTTCAATGTGTCTGTTAAGGGGTTCCATAATTCCATTGATATTGCTCATATATCGTCTTTCTTAACCATATGTTTTAAGTTATTAATTGTGCCTGATTATGAGGGATTCTTGGGTTGCTAATAATTATGCCACGACACAAGGGGCATCAGATGTAGTTAAAAATGCTACCGGCATGAACAAATGAAAAGTATGTATATGCATATCACATCATGGACGTCTTTGTTCAACATTTAAGCTGCTAGCTCTTCCTTTTTTTCCTTTGTTTTTATTTAGTTACTTAGGTTTGAGTATTACTTCATTAAGATGTTTGATGTTTCTGATTTGAAGAAGATGAGAAAGTTGTGTTAATTGCAAGAATGTTATGACTTGCTAATTTCTTTGATTTTATCTAATAATAATATTTGATTACTCGCGTGAAGTAGGAATCAAAATATATATATATGTTGACTTCGGTTCATTTGTGGAATTGATTTTGAAATAGCCCTCATGAGTTATATTTATTAAATCACCCTCTTAAATTAGTTCGAGAGAAGAATACTATGAAGGATCTAATTCCTTGTAGCAAGTGTAATTGCATTCATATTGAATCTTAAAATTGTTAAGTCTAAATCTTTATCTTGTTTATGCCAAAAAGAGGCATAGTGAAACTTGGATTTTGATTACTAGAAAGTAGAAAAATGACATATTATTAATTAAATTAAACTATTATTATTACTATACTAGTATAGGCGCGCGTTGCGCGGAGATTATTAAAAATTATTTAATTGTTCAAATATATTACATCATTTTGATTTTTAATAAAATTATCATCATATTTTTCATGCAATATACTTAACATCATAAAATTTTATATAACTAAAGGAACAAATCATATAAATGCATTCGCACGATCATCAAATAACATTTTTGATAAAACTAACTATTATAATTATATATTTCTTATACAAACGTTTCAAAAATAAATTATGATTAAAAATAAATAAGAATGAAAGAATTAAGAGAATGTGTTGGTACACTCTCTCAAATTAATATATGAAAAAAATTATTTATTATTTTCTTTCAATGGAGAGATTTTGCGTAAACTAAATAATTTATTCATTTTCAAATTTTTTTCATAATGATTTTAAAATATTTATCTGAATAATAAATACCTCATGTTAATGGTCAATTTAAAAGTTGTGTACAAAAATACATGACATCTCTTTATTCATTTCATATTGATCAAGTTTCTACGCTTCTACTCCTCTAACACTCTGTTTGGATCATTGTTACTCATTGTATTGTATTGTATCGTTATCATACCTACAATGTTTGTTTTGATTGTTACTTAAAATGTATTGTATTGTGTTGTTAAATTTCGTTGTTACGTAACAATGAAAAATCCCATTTTATGGAACAACCGATTTGGTGTGTTCCCGTTGTTACTTAATTTCTTTTTCTGATTATATCCTTACATAATATTTCATAATACTTTTTTACCCTTTACCCTATATTATTTAATTGTAGTCAAACCTCCTTCCCTAGAATAATTATGGATATTTTAGTAAATTTATAAATTACAATACAGTACGATACAGTCAAACCAAACAATAAAAATGTTATTAAACAATAGCAAACAATACAGTCTAGCCAAACGTTGTATCTACCATTCAGTACAATACAATAGAGTACAATACAATACGATACAATACATTATGAAACAATGGGTAACAATGATCCAAACTGAGTGCAAGTGTTATCAAAGTAAGCTAAACATTTTTTTTATATATAAAAAAGGAAGACTGACTCTTCAATTATAAAAAAAATTATTTTTGAGTTGAAAAATTGTATATCCACTATAAAAGTTAAATATGTGATAGTTATAACTAATAAGCATTACATTAAGTTATGGAATAGTTTAAAAATTAAGTACATTAAAAACATGATTTACATTTAGATTATATAGCCATATATTATGGGAATGTAGTTAATCATTTCCATAAAAATAGGCTCATTAAGAGTTGAGAGATGATATATTTGAAAAACAGT
>JAJOOR010028923.1:0-12390 GCA_036250505.1 Solanum acaule
ATATTATTATTAAAAGTGGGAAGCACCCAAGTTAAAAGTAGAATTACGAAAATGTCCTTATAAAGTAATAATATTTGTGGACAAAAATGTAAATACACATTACATATAATATATATTCAACATTATTATTATTATATATTTATGAACAAAAATATAAATACACATTAATTTTAATAAATACTAATATATACACGAAGGGTCGTCTTTCACTTTTTATGAAGTTTGGATCTTTATTGCTTTAATAAAGGGAGAAGATTAAGAGTTCTTCTTTCATTTTTTACGAAGTTTTGATTTTTATTGGTTTAATAAAGGAAGAAGATTAAGAGTTGTAATGGACGATGAAGGGTCACTATATGTGGATTTATAAAAATAATATTTGTTATATGCATTCTTGTGTATCATTTTCATTTTTATTCAAGACCATCTTGTCATTACAGTAAGTTCCCTTTTCAAGTTTCTTTCTTTGATTACTTTATGCTTCAACTTTTACTAATTGTTACTACTATTTATTTACATGGGTTTGGACTGAAATTTAGATTGGAATATCAATTTTATAGGTGTCATGACAAATTACAAGGCCAACAACAATGAGATTGATAAATATATCGCTACAAAATGTCAATTGTAGTCTGCTGATGCATATTAATACATATTATTTTGTAAAATTATATTATATATGTACATATTTTTTAAATTGATCTGATATTATCAATTAACACTTGACATTATGTTCCAATAAGGTTGAATGACATTTTATTGAATGATCAGTCATTATCCAAAATAACATGGATCAATTATCACTTGACATTCTATTTTTTCTTCTTTCTTTTTGAGATCACAAGTATTCTAAATCTGTCCATTGGTCTTGAAATTGATAGAGATCTTAGCTATTATAAATAATTTATATGTGTTCCTGATTTTCACATTTAGGTATTGAGGCTCCAATTAACTTTGCATATAAATGGCATAGAAGTTTTGTTATTTTTTTAATTTTTTATTTGGATTTTTCATCATTTTTCTATATTAAAAGGTCACATTTCAATAATCCGCACCTCTTCAATTCCATAACCTATATTTTTAATAATCTCCATAATTTTCATTCCTTTTGTATGTACAACCCCCAAAATTAAATGTGTAAGTTTATCATAATTTATTGTGTTCTTTCATGTATCCCTATATAAATATAAATATGTAAAGCAAGTCTTTGAATTAGATAGTGATGTATAGTAATTGACATTTGTCACATCAAAAAAATTATATGTTGTGCATATCGCCTTTTCGTGCTTTTTATTATGCATATATTCTTATAGAGTATAGCAAATTTTCATATCAGTATATTGAAGTGGCTTTATAATCACATTTTAGAAAAATAATTTTGATACTAATTTCTTTATTGTGTGATAATTGTTCTTTTTACACTATAAGTAGTTACTGTAATTTATTCTAGGGGCATGAATTTCACAAAGTTCATCAAGTTGATACAATATAAAAGGCTTTGTGCAATATTATTCTTACGTTTTCAACAATTCTATTTAACATAAAAGTTGTTTTAATTTTAGAGGTTACGTATTTTATTAAACAACGGAGAAAACACTCTATAAAATCTTCAGATTTATGGATCTACTCCAATTGAAAATGAGTTCTATGATTAGTGTTCTTCAATTTGTTTGAAATTTGTCACAAATCCAAAGTATTATTTTATTTGTTGGCGAATATCAAAAAAGGATGTACTTTAAAAGGTATTCACATCTTAAAGAGATATTGAATTTTACTTCGGTCAATAATTAGTATTAATGATGAATTTATGTTAAATTCTTATATAAATAAACATAAAAAAATATGCATGATTCTCATCGGTCATTGGATGAAATATTAGAGGATAACTACAGAGTCATGTATGTATAAATATTTTTCTATAGTCAAATCAAAGTCATTTAATCATTTTTATATATTCATTTTGATGATGTTACATACTAATATATCACATGTTTGGACCTAATAACATAAACGTTTAATTATCACTTTAATTACCAAACCAAATTTTATTGTCCAATTATCACTTTAATTATCAAATCAAGTTTTATTGTCCAATTTACAGGTTCATGGAATATCTAATCATTTCACTCACAATAAAGAAGTTATTGAATAGGTTGATTGTTCATATATTCCAAATTGTATATTTTTTTGTTGAATAGTTTGTGATACTTATTGCCGTGTGATTTTCTTAACTCATACCGTATATAATGTTTTCACTAACTCACGTGCGAAGCACGTGTCCAGGACTAGTATTAAAAAAGAACAATAACTTCTATGTATACTTTTTATTTTTAGGATAAATTACCTAACTACACAATCTTTCTTTCCATATTTTCTAAAATTCCTACCATTTCAAAATATTTCAAAAATGCCTCTTTTCCTCTCATTTTTCGGATACATTATTCACATCCCTTCCGGTCCAACTTTTTTGTTCCTATTTTACGCCTAAAACCACTCCCATATATCAACAGGTACATCAATCACTCAATTTTTAAATTTCAAATCTATTCTCTCTCAAGTTCATCGATTTCAAGTTCCTAAAGACGTAGAACTATTTCATCATCAATTTTTTTATTCCAGTTCTTCAGATGTTGTTTTTTTTTAAAAATTAACCTTTTCATTTACAATTTTCTGATACATATGAATTATGCTTCCTCTTTTTAATATGGTACCTTGTGTATTTGATTGGTGAATCACAATATTTGGAAGACAAAGTCGAAGAAGTATGTAACTTCATGTTTTAAAGTGAATGTGGAAACAACCCCTCCCCCCCCCCCAAAAAAAAAAGAGAAGAGAGTAGAAGAGTTGCATTTGCTATGTGGTGTGTTATCTTTGAAGAAAATGATCTAGGATTAACAATCTTTGAAGAAAATGATCTATTGGTGGGATCTGGTAAGAATTTCAGATCGAAATTCATGGGTGACGTCATTGTTAACCGTGAAAAAAGGATACAAGAGTGAATGTTGAGAATGAGAAGGAGAAGAAGGATGTACATTTGTCTTTTGAAGTGAATGTAGAAAAAAGTGGATGTACATTCGTCTTCTAAAGAGAGTGTTGAGAAGGAGAAGTCGAAACAAATCAAATTGTTAATTTTTTTTTTCGATTTTTTCTTGTTCATCTTTTTTTGATATATATGGGTTCAAATTTTTAATGTATTCATTTGTTTTTGTTTCTTAAATTAATGTATAATGCTTTCGTTTCAACATTGTGATACATTACAATTTCATCATGTACAATGTATCGTGTTCAAATTACTAAATTATCTTACTACTATAGTTTGTGATACATTAACTAGATTTTTATTGTGTTAAGTTAATTTTGTTTCTTAATTAATGTATAATGCATTTGTTTCAACACTACGATACATTACAATTTTATCATGCACAATGTATCATGTTCAAATATTAGTTTTGATACATAACCTTAATTAGTTTTGATAGTTGATACAAAACTTCTACCAAATGTATCCATGTGTGACTATGTATCTTCGAATTTAGAAGGATGTGTATCGGTACACACTACCAAATCATATGCGTGATACATAAACCTTACTATTTTCGTAGCTAAATATGTGTGGTAAAAAAATTTGTATCTTTATCCGTCGATACTGTCTTTTTCTATTATAGATATACATCTAATAAAGTGATTAACAAATTGATACATAACAGCGTGTCATGACTACATAATAGTGATCTTGGCACACAAAAATGCATTTGATACTTAGTAACTTATATATCTGATATATTAAAGTGCCATACAAGTATGTATCAAATTCATAAATGGTGATACAAAAATGTTATTATCAAAAGTTTGTTAGTTTGAGGCAAAATGTGAAGATCTTGCAGATACATACAATAAATATGAAGCACATTAATACATATATTAAATCTGTCTGATTGATAGTATAAAGAAACGTAAACATAATTTATGGGATTTAATTAAATTTTCAGATTTATTTCCTGTTTTAGCGCAACAAATGGACACTTATTATAGGGCAACATTAATGTATCCGGACAACCAATCATGTATCCGGATGACTGATATTTTAGGGGATAGAAAATAGTAGGGATATAATGTAATTTAAGTCTTACACTATGAGATTTATGTAAGTTATACTTTTTTTATTCTTTAGAATTCAATGTATAACTCAAATTGCATCAATTTCATCGTAAAACCAATGTCACAAAAATAGCGAATTTAGACTATATATATATATATTTTTTTTCCAGATAGCAACAAAAGAAACATTAGAAAAGACATCATTAAAGGATGTGGTGCAGCTGATGAGGCTTTCCTCCTTTAATCAGAGGTCTCGAGTTTGAATCTTAAATATAGAAAAATCTTTGGTAGGGAGCATTTTCCCCCAAATGGCGCCCTACACTAGGGGTGTACCGTGTACATGACCGGGTTGGTTCGGATTTTTCAAATATTAAACCAAATTATTTGTGTCAAATTTTAAAATTTATAAACCAAACCAAATTAATAAACTCGGGTTTTTTCAGGTTTTTCAACCTCAGATTTTTTTGGGTTTGGTTCGGATTTTTCAAATACCAAACCAAACCATTTGTGTCAAATTTTCAAATTTTTAAATCAAATCAAACTAATAAACCTCAATTTTTTCGGGTTCTTGGATATTTCCGGTGAATTATTCATACAAACATATAATTAATTAACTTGTGCACAAAATATTTCTTTAGTCATACTTAAATACAACTGTCTAAGGTGTTTCTTAAAAAAATAACACGAAATATGAGATGAGTGATGACACTAAAATATTCAATAAAAATTAATAATGAAATCGTATAAAATAAATATTGCAAATTGATAAGTCATAATATAAATGATCATAATTTAAAAGTATTGAATCGTGCTAAATTAAGTCTCATAAGTATTTAATTACATGATTAAATATTGAAGAAAAATTAAAATTAGGTTATGTATTTTAAATGTCTAAACAAATGTAAAACTAAAGAACATATTCAACATTATTGTCATTCTTAGTGTTGAATTAATTTATTTTTTTAGCATTAGTAGTCTCAAAAAACTTGAAAGAATATGTTAAAAGATATAAATTATGAAAATGTATAAATAACTAGTAAAATTACCCGCGCTTCGCATGGGAATTTAATGTGACGGAATTTATAAAATAATACTTAAAACCTATCAGACATTAAAACTAAAACACTATATTATCTTATACAAGATTACGTAGTAACAAACATTAATAATGTAAAGCAAAATGAAAATTATTACATCTTATCATTTATCCTTAATAACATAAGCATAAATTAATGACTGTAAAAATATATATCAGGATGTGTAGCATAAGCAATGGTGTGAGTGAGCCACTCAACAGGAGCAAAGTACACAAATATTTAATTGTGAGGAAGAAGAGGAAGAAGAAGAAGAAGAAGCGGTTCATAATTTTTGTTATTTTAAAATGAGAGGAAATCCCTCTATTTATAAACAACAAAGGGTAGTGTGAGCAAATGTTTATTGTGCCTTATCAGAAATGTTACAACTATTTGGAAAAGTTGCAACCCTTCGGAAATGTCACAACATTTCATAAAAGTCACTATTTTTTCATATAAGTTGCAAATCTTCATAAAAGTCGCAACTTTTCATAAAAGTCACAACTTTTCATAAAAGTTTCAACTCTTCATCAAAGTCGCAACTTTTCATAAAAGTCACAATTTTACATGAAAGGGGAATGCTAGTTTTGGAAATAAATAAATTAATAAGGAATTCTGGTTTGTGGTGGCGCTACGTAGGCGGGCCTAAGGTTCTCTTATATATATATATATATATATAAAGTTTGGATCAGTAATCAAGTGTAACTTTACAGAAGGAGACCACATCTTACATAGCGATCACCATCACTTAAATACCATTACAAATTTAATAATAAATTTAGCAGAACACATTCAGTTGAAAGACGATAAAATACTAAAGTGAATAGAAACTTTAGAAAACCTGCAATTTCAACATAATAAATCATCAGAAAAAATAGAACGTAACTTCAATTTTCTAAAAACACAACAATTAAATATAAATACAAAATTACAATTACTTTCAGCAAAAATTAATAACATAACTAACAATACTACAATAGAACAAATCCACACAGAAATTAAAGAAATTAAGAAAGAAAACGACACTAGCTGTACCTTTAGCTGATACAGTAACTCTTTCTATATTCTTTGGGGAATGCACACCCGTCTTATCCATTTTGAAATGAGATGGAGAACTCTTGTTCTACTATTATTTTTACCGGGACGCTTTTTAACAAACTCCCTGGAGCCTTAGGAAGAGAAATAGAAGAAAGATGGAACAAAATGTATTTTTCCTCTATCTCCTCCGTCTTGAAGTTTGATAGGAGCTTCTATTGGCATTCTTATTCCTATGGGTCTAACCATTTCTGGTTCTATGGCCGGGTCTTGTCTAAATACTTGGTGTCGTGGTAAGTTACCTATAGTATATTCTATTGGTGGTATTGCGGTTGTCTTTTGGAAGGGGCTTGAACTTGTAGAAGCAGTTTCCATAAATGAAAAGGAAGAATATAGGTCGTTCGAAGGTTAATTTGTAACGAAGACAAGAAAATAAATACCATAAATTTTTTAACCAGAATAAAGATTCAAGGCTACGAGATAGAAACCCTACCTCTAGTAGATTCAAGATGAACAAAAGGCATAATAAATAGATACATTTTACCCCCAGAAATAATAAAAGACTTTTCAGAACCTCAAAGCGCCATGCAAATGGATGGATCTTCTAATATATACAGGCATTACGTCAGTAATGCACAAATAAGTTTTTTAAATACATGTGCAGATTTTATAAACCCACGTATAAGTTGGAAAAGATCTAGGTAAGAGATTTAAATATTAGAGTAGATTTTGTTTTAGGATTAGACTTCCTACTACATAACAATGGAAGCTGTCTCCTTACTATAGATGGAGTAATCTTCTCTAAAAACACTACCCATACAGCTATAACAACAAAATCAATCCCAACTAAATCTAGGTATCTCATAGACACTAATAAGCCTAACAAAAATACCTCAAAATGCGATACAGGAGAAGAATGCACTTGTACTAAAATACATATTGTAGATAAGAAAGAAAAGATTGAAGAAATAAAATTATTAGAGCTGAGCCTTCCAGATACACATATAGAAAAAAGTTATAATTTAATAGAAATAAATACAGAACTTTATAATTTCAAAAGAGGCTTGCAACATATAGGAGTAATAAAAAATCAGAAAGATCTAGATGAAGTAATTTCCATTCTAGATAAGTTAGAAATAATTGGAGAAAGTCCCCTGAAACATTGGGAAGCGATAGACTTAAATATAAAAGATTATACTTTTGTTAATATACAATGTGGTCACCAATTTTGCAAAGGAAAAGGATTAAATCTACTCTAATATTTAAATCTCTTACCCAGATCTTTCCAACTTATACGTGGGTTTATAAAAATCTGCACATGTGTTTAAAAAACTTATATATTAGAAGATCCATCCATTTGCATGACGCTTTGAGATTCTGGAAAGTCTTTTATTATTCCTGGGGAAAAATGTATCTATTTATTATGCTTTTTGTACATCCTGAATTTACTAGAGCTAGGGTTTCTATCTCGTAGCCTTGAATCTAAAATTACATAGATCTAGTAACAAGAAACTATTAAACTAGATAAAGGAATCGGAAGAGGGAGTACTGAGTAGAATTTTACAACCTAAATTTTAAAAAACGCACATTACCCCGCTTTAATTTTGATTTAATATTAAATTATTTAAACAACTATTTAAACAATAATTTTAAACGATATTTATTTGGTATCAGAGCGTACGTTACAATCCTGTATAAAGACCAACAACATACTTATTAACTGTTTAAATATATGCCAGCAAGAATATATAAAAGAAGGCCTCGACCTTACGAAAGACAGATAATAAAAGATCAAGAATACTATTGGTATCTTTTACGCATAAAATAAAATTATTCAAATATATACGATTTTCTAATAGAACAAAGGCAACTATATCTAAAACAACGAGAGTTATATTCAGACTTATTATCTGCGGAAGAAATAAACTCAATAAACCAAGAAATTAAACAGGTAAATTTACAACTACCCACAATAGGAGCTAGAATTAACCATTATATCCAACAAATTAGACTAGAACGATACAATAGGAAAAGTAAAACCTTGTACTTAGCATAAAATAATACAATAGGAAGTATAAAGAAGTTAGAATATTTAGACTTAGAAATTATCGCAGAAAAGAAATATCAAAGACTAAAATTTGGATCAGTAATCAAGTGTAACTTTACAGAAGGAGACCACATCTTACATAGCGATCACCATCACTTAAATACCATTACAAATTTAATAATAAATTTAGCAGAACACATTCAGTTGAAAGACAATAAAATACTAAAGTCAATAGAAACTCTAGAAAACCTGCAATATTAACATAATAAATCATTAGAAAAAATAGAACGTAACTTCGATTTTCAAAAAACACAACAATTAGATATAAATACAAAATTACAATTGCTTTGAGCAAAAAATAATAACATAACTAACAATACTACAATAGAACAAATCCACACAGAAATTAAAGAAATTAAGAAAGAATTAACTAAACTAAAAGACTTAACTCTTTCATGAACGATCCCTTTTACCAGGAAGTTCTAAAGAAAGCAGCCCAATTTCAAGTTAACCCTGAAGGTTTATCTGAATATACACCACCAGGAAAAACTGACCTAATAGGAGTAAACAAAACAATTTAATAATCCTTGCACTGTTAGAATTAAATAAGAAGTTAGAAGATAAAATCTCAGAAATAAATAAAAAAATAGATATTTTATTAGAAACTAAAATGCCTAAAGAAAAAACGGAACAAGATAACGATATACAAGCTCTAATTGAACAACTAAAAAAGACAGAAATAACCCCCCCCAAAAGGATAGACCAAAGATAACAAAAAAGGACAAAGCATGAACATTTTTTCAAACAGGAATATAAGTTCCCAAGAAAGACAAAGGGCCAGTTTCTCTCAAGATAGACTAGGAAACAATATGCTAGCTAGAATAATGAATTCATCCAGACCTAGTAGTAGTCATCAATTAGATGAGATAATAGACGTAGACAAAGATATAGAAATTTTCCAACAAAATAGATTAAGACTATTAAACCCACAAGTACTATATAATACATGACTATTTTCTTCAACATCACACTTATATAGACATTATAGGGAAGAACAATTGTGCGTATCATAAAACGATAGTGAAAATATAAGTTTAATTAGTAAAGAATCCATGAAAGAAATACAAAAAAGACGAATGAATCTCATGCATATGGGATTGGTAGTAATTGAAATTAAAGGACTAACTAGGAAAAATCTAGGTACTAAAGTACTAATTACTCTATATGATAATAGATGGTCAGAATAAAAAAGATCCATAATAGGTTTAACAGAAGTAGATATGACCAATAATAGAGGAATTTTTTACTGTAGTCCAGACTTCATGATAAATTCAAATGAATTTGGAAAATATATAAAAATAGGAGTTCAGACTAAAGGTTATGAAGAAATAAACTATGGAAATAATCTGCTAGTATGTGTTGGCTTCATTGGAAAATTAGCCACTTATAGCAGTTCAAGGTTCAAAATTAAAATAGATGGTGCAGTAGGATTAATGGGAAATAAAGGGATCAAATTAATGAAACCTTTAAAAATAGACTCAGAAGAATATGCAGGTAGAGAATGAAATTTAGAAAAATTCTGTAAAAAGAAGTATTAAGACCCAATGACCACCTTACATATACTAATAATAAAGGACAGACCTCAATCAGATTCACTGACTACAAATATACAGACCAAAAAGAAATAGATGAAGATTTAGATGACAACGAAACAACCATAGATATGGAAGGAATGAATATTCAAATTATAAAAGAAGAAGACTATGAAGTAGACATTTCAATAGCAAAGGCCAAAGAAATACACGAATTAGATAAAACAACATTATTTAAATGTAAAGGCTGTAAACTAGGAGGAAAAAAATTCTCTATAGTAGAACAACATTTTAAAGAATGCAAATCGAGAACAGACAATTATGGGTATCGACAGGAAGAAGATGTACAAGAAGAAAGCGATGACGAGACAACACATAGTTTAAAAGAATTTTTGGAAACTGCATCTACAAGTTCAAGCCCCTTCCAAAAGACAACCTACCACCAGTAGAATATACTATAGGTAACTTACCACGACACCGAGTATTTAGACAAGACCCGGCCACAGAACTAGAAATGGTTAGACCCATAGGAATAAGAATGCCAATAAAAGCTCCTATTAAACTTCAAGACGGAGGAGATAGAGAAAAAATACTAAATATAGCAGCTCATGACCCTCAATTATGGAACTCAGTAATAGATGTATGGAAAGGAATAGTAGTAGTAGATTATATACACCATTATAGTGAAATAGATGCAGAAACCATGTATAGATACATGGAAACCTTTCTAGGAGAATCAATCAAAGGAGGATGGGAAGCATACAAAGTAGCTTACCCCGAAGAATTCCAAGAACTAGTAAACATGGGACCAAACCCGTATAATTTTACTAATAAAATACATAGCCTAATAACGGGAGAAGACCCAAATAGTGGCTTGGTAGTATTGCAAAAGAATGCATTAATAAAATTAGAACAACTTAGCATAACTAATTGGAGCCATATAAAAAACTTCTTAAAAGTCAATTTTTACTATTGCGCCATAAGTAGTAATGCATTTGATCAAAGTTTAGGGAATTTTTTTTTTAACAAACTCCTTGGAGCCTTAGGAAGAGAAATAGAAGAAAGATGGAACAAAAGAGAGGGAGTAATACAAAACCCAAACGCAAACTAGTCCATAGGACATAAAATACAACATGTTATGGAAATATTACAAGAGAAATGTACGAATATACAAATACAAAAATAATTAAAACAAAACGAGACTAGTTTTTGTAAGAATATATATACAATACAAAGTTATGATCAAAGTACACCAAAAAGAAGATACAAAAAGACATATACCCAAGAGTACAAACCTAGGAAAAATTACTATCTAAGAAAATCAACAGCAAGGAAGCCTTACCTAAATAAGGATAGACATGTAAGAAAACATAATAATAACAGAATTTACAAGAACATAGTAGCTTGTTTTACATGTGGAAGTGAAGAACATCTAGCAAATACTTGTTCCGATAGAATAATAGTAGAACAAGATACGCCCAGCTTATAGAAGACTTTCAGGAGACCCTGATAAATGTAGATGAATATATGTCAGATAATGAAAGTATATATTCAGTAATAAGCATAGATGCTGTAGAAGGAACACAACATGATTCATCTGATTTGGAAGAAGAAATTTTAATAAACGAAATAGGATTAGAAAAAATAGACTTAAATATAAAAGATTATACTTTTAGTAATATACAATGTGATCACCAATTTTGCAAAGGAAAAGGATTAGATAGTGATGCTTATCGTGACCAACAACACTAACCTACGGTTCGTGTGTCTACGATCGTCGATAGTATAGTAACCCAACTAAAGGTTGGGGTCGTGTCCCAAGGGAGTGATTTTGAGAATTAATAGAAAAATAAAATTTAGCTCTAACTAGTCATAGCTAAAGACATTAACGATTAAAAACATAGTAAATTAAAGGGGGTGACACAAAAGTGTCAAATATCGATTTGGGGGTTTTGTCACAATTAGTAAAAACAACAAAAATAACAGGAAAATCAAGTATGAGTAAGAATTCTTGGGGTGTGACCGCAATACAAGTTGAGATAAGTAGTTGGGTACATGCTTTTGAAAGGATATTTGTAAGATAATAGTGACTAGGCTAAACTTTAAATGGAAATAAGTTCCCTCTCAGGCAACTTACCCCGTTTCAAATGCATTCCTCTCGGACACCCATTTGCCGCATGAAGACCAGCCTACGCCTCACCTCACTCACTCTCTCGAGCTGAGTGTTAGGATATGGGACTAGGGCTCACCCTCTCGGGCTGAAGCTCATGTCGACCCACTCCTTAGGCCATCAGTCTAGTGGTCTTGGTTTCGCGACCTCCTTCTCGAGCAAGCCAAACACACATGGGTGGCTTTGTATTTGCAACTACAAACCCTTTAGGTTAAACCATAACCACTAGGTGAAATCACCATTAAACTACATCTAGCCTATCAGCAAGCAAGACTCAACAATAATATCAACACATATTTGCTAAATCACACCCCAAGAATGGGGGTTTTTAGCCACACATCAAGAAATAACAAAATACACCTAAAATGATAGTGAAAT
>JAJOOR010028924.1:0-12680 GCA_036250505.1 Solanum acaule
TTTTCCCATTCACTCATCATTATTGGATTTTTAATTGGCAAGCTCTTTGTTACATTTTCATCACTGCTACTTTGGGATATTGGGTCATTGAAGTGTCATGCTACTGTTATCACTATGTTTGCTATTACTACAACATATTTAGTGCTATATGTTTAGAGTTATCAATTGATAGATCACTGCTTAAGTTCTTTAAAAAAAAAAATTTCTTTTTCTTCGTTCTCATATATTGATTGAGCTGGACCAAGTTTATATTTTTGGTAAGAGTTGTGCCTTCAAGATGTGGGTTTTGTTGTGAATATGTATTTGAGATAAAATGTCTCCTCGAAATTCCCTTACTACTGTTTTCTGAAACATCATATCAATTTGAGCATTTGAATGATTTTGGTCTTGTATTTTAGCTTGTTAGGCATTAGGTGGATTATGCATTCTCATGGGTATATGTATTTACGGATAAGATTCTTTTTATTTTGTTTTGCTAAGATATGATCCTAGTTAAGTCATGATTGATTCCTCGGTTCATTTTGCATCTTTTCTAATCCTTATTTTATTTTTATTTTTTCATGCGACACCAATCCGAGTCCATTTTGGACTCCTCCATGCATATCATTGAGTTGGACTATTTTCGAGTCAGCCACATCTTGTTCGAGTTGCTGGAAAGTTAAATTACAGGTCCCGGAAAGTCGAAAATGGGCTGTATACATGTGGTATACAGTGGTATACGCTGATATGCAGGCCCAAAACGCAAAAATACAGGGCGGAGATGAAATACAGGTGTTCAGAAGCAAGATATACATGAAAAGAGCTAATATATATGCTCATATACACTGATATACATCCTGTGTATACGCAATACGGGAATTGAATTAAAGCTTAAAAATGCAGCGAAATTGGCCTAAGAGAGGCCCAATTTCATTATCTTGTTTACTCTTCTAATTGTTTAATTATGTGTTGACTAATTTTATTTAACTCTAACTTTAAATAACTTAATTAGATCTCCCAAAAAGACGAGTCATTTTCTTTGTGTTGGTTTATTTTAATACATTTCACTTGTTGTGTTCATTTATTTTATTAATCAAGTATATTTGTCAAATTTTATATCTTCAATTAGGTTAGAATCTTTTTGGTTCTAAAAAGAGATGTTCTTTAATAATTTTTCACTTAATCACATTTTATTCACCTTAAAATTGTTTTTTTATAAGTTAAAGTATTTAGGTTAGTCAATTAAGAAATGATTTTCATGTTTTAATTTATTAAATTGGTTTAAAATGAATCAAATAAATTATAAATAATCTAATTTTATTAATATTTTAATCACTTGTATTTCGGGTCAAATGTTTCATTTTGGATCCCTTTCCCTAAAAATGAAAATGAAATAAAATGCGTAATTTATTTGACTATTTTTTCACAAAGTTAATCAAATATTATAAGTTATTAGTTTTTATGTTAAATCATTATTTTCCTAAAAATAGTCAAATATATTTTAGTCAAGTCGCAGGTCAACCGCATGATAGCGGGTAATTCGAATGTTTAAACCCTTCTCGAAGTGTAAATTGAACCCCGAACCCCCTTTGGTATTTTCAAATGATTTTTTCTGTTTAAATCTTTGAAAATTATAAGTTTTCTTAATTTTTTTAAAAAATTAAGTGACGACTCTTTTCTAAGTATTTTTCTCAAATTGTTTTATACTTAGAACATTTCAAAAATGTGATTTTTCTAAGATAGGAAAATTATGGCACGACATGTGCCACAAATATTATTTGTAGGACTGTTCATGGTTATGGTTAAAAAACCAAACCGAACCGCAATCCGAACCAAACCGATTTAAAAATCGATATTTGGTTTGGTTAGGTTAGTTTTGGTTTTAAATTTTGAAAATCGATACTATTTGGTTTGATTTTACTATAAAACAACCGCAAAAATAACCAAATCGAACCAATAAATTATAAATTTTATAATTATTTATATATTATTCATAAATAAAATTTGAATATTTTGTTAAATTTTAATTAACTTAAGTCTTTAACTTTACCATTGAGCAACTTTCACATATAATAAACATAAAAATCATATTTGTATGTTATAACTATAGTTTGCATAATTGCGTTTCATAGCAAATTTTATGTTACGGGGCTTTTGATTTGTATAATTCGCTACAAACATTCAATTTTATACAAATTGTTCAGTTTTGTATAAATGCATTTATACATTATAATTTGTGTAATAAGATCTATATTTGTATAACTATAAGTGTATAGGACGAAAATATATGTATTTGTATATACTTTTTTCTCGCTATATACAAATAAAAATGCATTTTATACCGAAATGTATAAAATGACAAATTGTATACCAAAAATGGCTAATTGTATATCGAATCAAATGACAAAAAAATGGGATGTTTGCTGCGAATTACAATTAAAATAAACTATGACTATATCATTTAATTTGAATTAATAATTGTTTACATCCCTACTCTATTCAAATAGGGCGAAACGTCGCGGTGACTCAAAAAATGAACAATTAACTCAATTTAAAAAAGAATTCAAGAATAAACGAATTTTAAAGGAGTCGCCACCTAATTTTAGGAAAAACTAGGAAACCATTAAGTAATCTACGAAATCAAAATTCTAGGTAAGGGGTTCAAGTTATTTCGAAATGAAGGTGTTAGGCATCCTTCGAAATCCACAACTGTGGGTCCCGACTGAATTCATTTTTTCAAATTGAGGAGGAGGTAAAAATATTATACAAATATAACAAACATGCAATATACACAAGTAATAAAGTAAACAAGTAATATGAGAAACGACCTAATATTTGTCTATTGTCAACAATATACATAATAATGAATATAGTATTCAAACTTTATTCGAATGGCTTCGATGAGAAATGACTTCGGGGTACCTATAAAGACACTTAGTAAAAGTATTAGTAATAAATAAATATGAATAAATATAAATGAATCAGATAATAACTTTAAAATAAAAATCAGTCTTATATACATGAGAAGCCTTGGAAATTGACGGTAATTTCTTCATCGGCGAAATTTAACATACAAAATGTATAAACTTAAACTAAAATTCCGTCTTTTACAATGGGGAGGCCTCCAAAACCGATAGAGAGATTTTTTCATTGGTCATTTGAACAAACAAAATATATGAACTTAAACTAAATTTCCGTTTTATACAATGTAAAGGCCTCCACAATCGATGGAGAGATTTTCTCATTGGTCAATTTTAACATTGGTTTCGAATTAGCTAGCATATTTAAGCACAAATAATATGCAAATCAACGTAATAAAATTGTATGCAAAATTAACATCAAAAAGTTGGGAGAAAAAATAAAATAAAATAATGAAATAAGCAAAATAAGAAAAAGCAACATTAAATAATAATTATAATTTAACAACAGCAACCATGAAAAAGTAACATCGAAATTTGTTGATTATTTAATATAATAAAATGTACTAAAAAGTAAAACTAACATTAAAATATTAAAATATTAGTTGGCAGATAACCCAATATAGCAAATAATAGCAGAACAAATGTATATTCACTGAAAAATTCAAAAGTGCACCTAAAATTACATAATTTCTGAAAATACCAAATAGCAAACATAACAACATTGACATCAACAACATCAAAACAAATATAAATGAAATTCAACAAAATTAACATATGAATAAAATTAATTAACAGGCAAAAGCATACACACAAATATGTACTAAAATGTGAAGAATGAAAGAAGGGTTACCTGGGGTTGCTTTTTTCTGGACAGATTCGACTATTTTCAGGCGTGTTACCATGGCTTCTAGGTTGGTTGTTGAATGTTCACTGGAGTTCAAGTGGGTTTGGTCCGTCATTGTTCGTCGGAGCTTGGCCGGTTCGAGTGAAATCCTCACCGAATTTGAGGGTCTGGGATTTGCTGGTAGCTGATTCGCTGTGCGAATTCGGAGCTCGCATCTTGCCAGAAAATAGCTCGCTGGTTCAAGATCTGGTTCGTCAGTGTTAACGGAACACCTACAAAACAAACAAATGAGCGAAAAATTGAAGAAGGGGAAGGGGGTAAGAGACTGGCCGTGACACTTGACTGGTTTTGGCAATTCTCCGGTGTTGCTAGCTCTCTCCAGAGCTTGGTGGTGTGAGGGACAAGAGATGGGTCTGTGTTCTATTTTTCGGTCTGAGCTGCTGGTGGAAATGGTTTAGTGTTGTTGTTGATCTGTTGCTAGCCGATTTGCTGGAAAAAGGAGCAAAAATGAAGGGAGGTTTTGTGGTTGTTTGGTGGTGGGTTTGGTCTGTGGTTGTATATATGTGAGCTGCTGTAGTATTCTCCGGTGGTTTCGGAGTTGTTTCTGGCGGACATGAAGGTCGTTTATGTGCTGGTCATGGTGGTTGTTTGGTGTATGAAGAGGGAGCAGGAAAGTGAGAGAGAAAGGGTTAGGGGTTTTGGGTGGTGGCGGCTGTTCTAAAGTGGGGAGTTGGTGGTGGAAGAGACGGGAGGCAATGGGGAATATGATAGAAAAATATATTTGTATTTCACACATTTTCAAATTTTTTACCGCCCAACTTAAAGACTAAGAAATAGATTAAATAGAAAATTAAAAACCATCTATTGTATAATACCATTATTTAAAAATCATGGATCAAAACCACTAGTTAATAAAATAATCATTTACGAAAATTTATCTATATTTGAATAAATTTCTAAATTGTGCAAAATATTAAAATCAATATTAACAAATATAACTAATAAAATCAATATTAAAAAATATAATAAATGTAACTAATGACATGTAAAAATGTAATTTTTTACGAATTTTTTAAACTTAAAAGTTACGAATTTTGAAATTGTTAGGCCAAAATAAGGTGTCAACAATAGTTTGTTATTTCATACAATTTTTCCTTTACAATTTTCTCAAGCCCAACACTAAAATTCTATCCCAACTACTACAATCCTAAGTCCAAGTCCATCAAAATCATTTACTTTAGTCTTTACCTATCCTACCTCACATAAGATAGTCACATTTTCTCTTAATTGAATCACTTTGTTTGTGTAATAATTACTCTAGTATTGCTCAATATAGCTTTCATGTTGTAACATCTCGCAATTTGAAATAACTAGGAAGAAACTAATAATTGGAAATAGTCATTTTTGGAAAAAAGGAAAATCTGGAAATTTTGTCAAGTTAGAATAAGTTGAGTTTTGGCCAACTTCAAATGGCCATAACTTCTAGCTCAGTATGAGTTAGAGGTACTTCCAGATATGGTAGGAAATCTCTTAGAATGATCTTTCCAACGCCGCTGAGTTTGCGCGATTCCGAGTTTGTATGAGTGAGTTATACCCTTTGGAAGTTGGGTTGTTGGAATAAGGAAAGTCCAATCCGAATCTTGAAAGGGTAGTTTGGTCTATTCCTTTCCCAATTATTTTATTTCATTTTTGGTAATTATGTTAGGGTCTAATTAGAATTAGATCAGTTTACGCTTTTACCAAAATATGCTAGGGCTTGGAGAAAAGAGAAAAGAAGAGGAGAAAGGATAAGAGAAGCAAGATTCGTCTAGATCATTGAGTTTAGCTTGTGGATTTCGTCGGGGGTGATCCCTACAAGGTATGTGAGATCACATAGCATTGGGTTAGTTCACCCACGCGCCAACCATGATTCAATTCAGCGAATTTAAGTCTTTGAAAGTTTAGAAATTGAGTTCTTAATGAACATTGTTAAAGGTTTTGTTTGAATCCTTATGGGTTGTGTTGTTGAAGTTTCTTGCGCTTTGATTCATGTTTTCCGGGTGTAATTTCGGTTTGAATCTACCATATATTGAGAGTATAAATTATTCTAAGTGTTTGAGGAAAGAACTAAGTGAAATTAGATGGTTTAGAATTGAAAAACGAAGAAGAAAATTTGGGATTTTCTGGGGAAGGGTCTGGGGCGTCGCGCCTCTTAGTGCGCCCTAAAACAGTGTCTGAATGTGGGGCTCTGGGGAGACGTGCCAGCCACTGCGCCCCAACTTGTTCTCTGAATTTTGAGGGCTGGAGCCCCGCGCTTCTCAAAGCTCCAGGAACGCCAGTTCTCCCCATTCGTTCCCCACCTGTTCGTACGTGTTCCTTAGCAATGTACCTATGTTTTCTAGTTGATTCCAACATTCTAAGGTACATCTAAACATCATGAAATCATCCATAAACATGTGATCATGAACCTTGAATCCATAATCCAATTCAAGGAAAGTTAGGATCAAAGTCAAGAGAAGTTAAGAGTCAAGTCTAGAAGTTAAGAAGTAAGTCAAGAGAAGTTTATAAAGTTTTCAAAAGTCTTTCACAAACGTTTTAACTTTGTTTTAAGACTTAAGTTTCAAGCTAAGCAAAGAGTAAAGAGTAAATGTTTTCACATTTAAACAAGAAAGGAAACTGAGATTTCCAAAAGAACATTTGAGCTAGTTTCAATAAAGAGTAAGAGTAAAGTTCATTCTTCAAAAATTATATGGGAACTAAGTATTTCTAAGAGTCAAAATGTTTTCACATTTGAGCAAGAAGGGAAACTGAGATTTCCAAAAGAGCTTTTAATCTAAGTTTTTGAGTAATTATCTCAAACCAAAGAAAGAGTTTTGTTTTTACAAACATATGAGCTAAAGTATATTTTGGGAATAGTATTGAGTACCGATATGGAGACGAGTTTGAGTTCAGATAACTCATGTCTCCATAAATCATGTAACCATCATGGGTAGTAAATGATCATATTTTTTAGATGACTCCTTAAGATGCTTTTAGCATAGACTGGTGGATCCACCTACTTAAGCATTATATATGACGGCAAAATATAGGACAGTTATGGCAGCGTGGGCAAAACGTTATATCACTACTTAGGCTCATAGTGGTGGTTGTCGGTTAGAGAAACTCCCATAGAAACTATATTACTTTAATATATGAGTAAAGTTGAGTTTGTTATTGCATTTTCTTTAACGACCATAGAAACTATATTACTTTAATATATGAGTAAAGTTGAGTTTGTTATTGCATTTTCTTTAACGAACTAAGTTGTTTTCTACTCTTTTAAAAGATTTCTATATATTGCATGTGTTTTATTGCTTTATATTGAGTTAAGTTATTTGGGAGTTGAGTAAAGTCAATGTAAGTGTTTCTTTCAGATTCTTTTCAAGCTTAAGTTATGTTTAACATTCCAACTTGCATACTCGTACATTCAATGTACTGATGCCAGTTGTTGACACCAAATTTGGACCCTCCAAAATATAAATTAATCATCGAGCTTCTTCAATTTCAAATGATTTAAAATAATTAGGTTTATAAAAATTTCAAAAAAAGATAAAATAAAAAAATAAAGTTTGCAAGTAATTTTAAATTGTTGTATCATTTTTATAATTTTTAAATAATATATGTGTTTTATAATTATGTATGAAATAAGTATATCCTATAAATATTCGAAAATCATCTCAAAAGATTTTATATTTTTAGTATATTTTAAAGTGATGGCTATAATTTTGAATTAATTAGCTTTTATGAAATTCGAAATATATTTCGAGTTATGTTTACATAAGTTTTGTCAATTTTATAATTTTTAAAAATAATAAATATGTTTTTATAGTTATGTATATAATTAGTATATTTTTATTTGAAAATCGTCTCAAAAGGTTTTAGTTTTGCTTTAAATTTTGCCAATTAGTTTAATTAATTAATAGTTAATATTTTAAAAATTGATTATTTTATTTGGTTAAGATTAAGAAGCTCGTTAATTAATTAATATTAATTCATCTTGTTTAAGTTTTAGTTAAATTTTTTAAATTAAACTCAATATGGCTATTTCTTAAATTCCAAGCCCTAACGAATTTACACCTCCAATGTTGAACCAAACTTTGGCCCATTATTCTTGGCCTAAATTAATTCCACTATACTAATATTCCTAGCCCAATATCAGCAATACCCAAATTAACAATTGCTAGGCCTAGTTTGTTTTCATATCACCAACCCAACATAACAATACATACACATACCATACCCGACCCGCCCCTGCGTCTTCTTCTTCTTTCATGAAACCAAACCGACCCCATCGCATTTCTTCTTCACGCTAAGAATCCCGGAAATCCAGCACCCAGTCGCATCAATCCGGCAAATCCGGAGAAAAGTTGTCGTCCTCCTCGCTTGCAGCGTCCAACCACCCTCACGTCCCCTTTTCAGGGATTTCTGAATCTCTCCACTGTAGCTTTGAAAAGAGCAATTCAAAATTTAAATTACAACCTTTTCCCCCTAATTTCCATCTATATATTCATCTCTTTGGGTCACAACTAAGGGGGGAAGATGAGGTAAGTCTTAGGAGGAATTTTTGGAAGTCGTAATCTTAGATTGATGAATATAGCATCGATATAATATCAAAAACCACAAAGTTAGGTCTAGGTTTTCTCGGAATTTCTCTTCATCTCATTCGAAGCTTTTAGCGGAGTTCATCAGAATTCTCAAAGTTCATCTCTTCTTTGGTGCGGAACCTGCTTCATAGTCAAGCTCGTCGACCCCAGTCGCTGCCCCCGAAAAGGTAACACTCCTTTTACGATTTGTTTCTTGTCGTGAAATAATAGTCCCTTAATTATGGTTTGATGTTGTGATTCTGCTGCTCGACTGATGTGGGAATGGTATAATAATCGGTGGTTTAACTTGTTTGCTATTCATGTTGTCGTGTGTTTTTTTTTTTTTTGAAATCTTGGTGATTTCGTATGAGGTCGAGTCGGTTTCTTCCTATTTTATTCTTGTTCCACTGTTAATCTCGTCTGGTGGGTCGTGAAAGTTGTGGTTCAGTTATGTAGATCAAAATCATCTTTTATAGGGGATTTCATTTCTCATAATCTGATATATGAAGACTATTTTCATTTTCGTGTGTTAATCGTTTGGGTCGAACAGTTTTCGTGATGTCTGCTTCCTTGCATTCAAGGCTGAGTATTGTGATCAACCTGCTAGTTGTTCATTTTTTCAAATTCTTGTTTCCTCACTGCTCCTTCCCTTAAACTCCTGTTAATAACTTATTTATGGATGTCATCTTGGGGATAATTGTTTTTTTTTTGTTCTGTTACTTTCCAGTAATGTATTCATGTGCTTAAGTCCCTTATCCTTCTATTTATACATGTCTCCACTTTAATCAACTTAAGGATTTAATTTGAGGAACATAAACAACCTCTGGCAAAAGTTTCCCTAGTATGGATATTTGAGTGTTTAAGTTCATCTCGTATACATGTTGTTTGTTTCATGATCTAATTTCTATATAATTAGGTCGTGGATTGATGTGGGAATTTTGAATGTATTTTCAGTTGATTTTCTATCATTGTTCTATCATAACTATGGCATAGTTGCTGATGATTTTCTTTTACCAATACATTCAACTTATGTACTAGTCTATTATCCTTGCTTAGCTAATTTCACCTCATCAAGACAATGTTTCTTTTATATGTGATTAATTTGTTTTCTCTGATAAATCTTACTATCTCATTTACGCTTAGTTAATCACCCGCATAGTCTTTTATATATGCTAATTTTTTTTCTTTCTTTGTTTCTTTATTCGCCTGATACCCTTCCGAGTCCATGACGGACTTCTCTTCCTAGCTTCCTCGAGTTGAGCCATAAAGGCTCAATTTATTTTTTTCTTCATAGTCCGAGTCAGCCGGGCAAAGAAAACTGAAGCACAAGGATGGAAAACAGAAAACACGGATATTTAGAGCCGAAAAATGGTTCGTATACATGTTGTATACACTGATATACAGGACCAAAACGAAAAAACATAGGGTGGAGGTGAAACACAGGTGTTTGGAAGCAAGATATACATGAAAAACGTCGATATACACGCTGATATACACTGATATACAACTGATGTATACAAAAAGGGAAATTGGATTAAACCCCAAAAGTAGCTACGAATTTGGCCCAAGGAAGGCCCAAATTCAAATTCAACTTCCCTCTCTTAAATTATTAAATTTTGATCATTTATTGTTTGTTGTTTATTAACTCTAACTTTAGAATTATTAATTCTCTAAAATATGAATTATATTCTTTATGTTAGCAAAACCTTTTTAATCAACTCGTGTACTTTATTTGAATACCTTTAGTCAAAACTTTTTATTATTTATTCAATTAATTAAAAAATAGTTTTCATGCCAATTTTTGTTTAAATTATAATTTAAAAAATGAGTCAAATAAATTATAATAAATATAATCTTGTTAAAATTTTAATCATTTGCATTTAATTCAAATGTTTCATTTTAGGTTCCTTTCCATATAAAATAAAATGTGTAGTTTATTTAATTATTTTTTCAAAGTTAATCAAATATTGTAAATTATTATTTTTTTATGTTAAATCATTATTTTTCTAAAAATTGTCAAATATATTTTAGTCAAGTCGCAGGTTAATCGCATGTTAGCGGGCGCTTCGAATGCTTAAACCTCTCTCGAAGTGTAAATTGAACCTCAGTCCACTTTGGTATTTTCAAATGATTTTTTTCTGTTTAAATGTTTAAAAATTATAAGTTTTCTTAATTTCTTTATAAAATTGAGTGTCGGTTCTTTTCTAAATATTTTTCCCAAATTGTTTTATACTTAAAACATTTTAAAAAGTATTTTTTTCTAGACATAGGAAAATTACAGCATAACACCAATTGGCCTGCATCTGATTATGATGTAGACACAAGTAACTAGGATCATCATTCAGCGCATTGTTGATCCAGTGAGCACTCCAGAGTCAGTTGGTGAGCCTTATTGCATTTCGGAGGACTCATTTTTATTGCTTTCAATTTTTTTTATTAGTTCACTAGGATGTCGTGGAGTTTGTCCCTATATCCATCTCAGTTGTTTTAGAGGCTTCATAGATAGTCAGATGTTAGTTCTTTAGTCTTTTTATTGTCATTATCTTATGTTAAGATTTGAGTTTGCCTTAATGGTCAAGTTGAATGTTCCATTATAACATTCCAGTTTATTAAATAAATTTGTCTTTGTTGAATTAAGTCTTTCGCAGAGTAAGTAAGCCTGGACAAGGGTTCGCTTAGGGCCAACAATGGTTCTCGAGTGCCAGTTACGTCGGGGTGTAGGCTCGGAGCTTGGCAAGATTGTTCATGTACTAGATGTTTGTGTTTATCGAGATACGTATATCCTTAAAAAATTTATTACTTTCAAACTGAAAAAAACCAGAAAAACCGAACCAAACCGACAATAACCAAATCGACAGTTATTTTTTTCGTTTGGTTTAGTTTGGTTTTAGAAATTCAAAAAATCGACTAGATTGGGTTGGTTTTGATTTACTAATAATTGATCTAAATCGAACCACGAACACACCTAATTATTTTAAAAGTGCGTTAAACAAATAAAATAATATATATTGGACCTGGGCTTTCCCAGACTTTTGTATCTAGTATATATGACAATCGGACTTTTGTATCTAGTATATATGAAAATCTTTTAGAGGTATTCTTTTCTTTGTACTACCGCAATAGTATGTATGGTATGATTCAATTATATTAATCTTATTGAGGTATAATACTATATAAGAGGTAGGGATAACATTGTATACAGGACGCTCTTTTCATATTTCACTTGTGTGACTACACTAATTATAGGTGTAATTTATTTCCAAAGGTACATTAATATATTTCACACATAGTATAATTCAACATCATAAAAGTATAATGGTATTTTTGGTATAATATTATACATACTTGGTATAATTATTATTTTTAAATATTTATGCATATTGATTTAACTTTTTGTAACCTTTTTAATGAAAAATATTTTTCAATTGAATAAATACCATTTGTATTTATGGTATAAATATATATTTATGAAAATACCTTGTATACATATGATTTAAATATATTTGTGAATCTTTTATGAATAATTAGATATACGGACAGAAATAATATGTTAATATCCAAAGTTAAAAATTCCAATTAAGCGAATGAAATGAGGAAATATTACATGTACAAAGAAAATAGAAAAAAAGACATTAAAAAGGAGAGGAAAAAAAATTAATAGATAAATATTCTGTCGACAAAAATAGGAGTGGGATTGAGTAATGGGATCCAACAAAATTTTAGGGATTTTTAATTGAAAGATAATACTTACTCCCCATGAAATAATAACTAGCTTATACCGCTATTATTATGCAAACATTTTTTAAATACTGCCAATTAATGTGAATGCTAAGAATATTTTGGACAATTTTATTTTATTTTTGGTTACTGATCCTCGTATGCTGTAATTCAGTCAAAAACAAAAAATTATTAAAATTTAATTGTCTCAACTTAAAAAATAAGATTTATTCTACTAGTGACGTAAATTAAACCCAATTTTATTTATCAAAATTTAGTCAAACCCTATACCCAACCATTATTAACAGTCTTTTTAATTTTAGGAAAGTACTACACAAAAAATATCTTTAACGGCAATTAATTAACGATAATAACTTAATTTCTGCTAAATGTGTATTTCTAGAGCAATTAACAATCTTTTTAAATGTCCTTAAAGACTATATTGACATTGGATCTATGACAATTAGCTTATGTCGGTAAGATTTTACCACTTTTTATTAATATGTATATTTATTACCGCTAAAAACTTTTTTTGCAAATACTTGGAAAATCATCTAATTATGGTCTCGTCAGTTTATTCCTTGATTCTTGGAACATTATTGGGGGGGGGGGGGGGGA
>JAJOOR010028926.1:0-10798 GCA_036250505.1 Solanum acaule
ATGCATAGATAGACAAGAAGTAAACACCGCCACCATAAGTGGACCAAACCACACAACATCAATTCTCATACTATAGACTAGAAGTTAGGTCAACTTACCAATTCTCCAAGCCATGATCACCATGGACCAATCCTTAACAATTCATAATCAATTGACATAGATAGCAATAGAAATCAACAATGTACTCCAATAACATAAACATAATCTAAGTACAATTCTATAAACAAAAAGATCAACCCATAACTTTGCCCATAAGGCCATAATTCTCAACTCAACAATATACCAACAATTTAACATGAATAAGTATATATAATCATAGGAAACATCAATACAATCTAATCTAAACATAATTTCACTAATAGGGATCATATTCACAAAGACCCACATCGTAGGCCAATTTTCGAGAATTTGGGGATCATGGGTCCTTCAAGAATTCTTTGAAAATTATCCTAAAAACTTTAATTCCACATTAATTCATCAATAGAATGATTTAGAAAATCGTTTGACAAGGGACCCATGTTTAGATTGAAAATTTGGAATTTTGGTCTTTGAATCACTTTTGAAAATCTTTGATAGAACTCCTTCAATGAGAGGTTATTCAAGAATCAAGAGTTACCATACCTTAATTATTGAAGACCCATGAAATTGAAGAAGAAATCAGTTGAAAACCCATCTTCTAGCTTGAGCTTCATGAAGGCCTTCAATGGAGTTTTTGAGAGGGAAGGGTCAATTTGAAGAATGGGGTCTAATTCTAGGTTTTGGGGTTTTAACCAACTTAAAATACCCTAAAATAGGTCGAATAACCGTTTATAATAATTTCCCAAAGTACCCAAACCACCCCTCATTTAGTTGGACCTTTTAAACAAGTCAAACTTGAGTTTTATTTTCGCAGATTTTATCGGGAAACAAGTCCGCTACGCGGGGGTGTTCCCACAAGTTTCTGGAAATTAAATTTCGAGACAGAAGAGTCCGCGACGCAGACCAAATATTTGGCCTATGGTGGAGCTAGTCTGCGACGCAGACATGCTCCCTCCATGAGCATTTTCAAGCTGCCTTGGCAATTTGTTTGGCCAAGGGTTGGGGTCCTCCTCGGGAACCCTTAGGGTGGTCCCGGGGAGTCGTACCCAAACGTTTTGACCCTAAAAAATTTATTAAGACACTAGGGTCACCTCCACTGATTTTAGACTCCAAATAACACATAAAGACATGAACAACATACTAGAACACACTAACACGTAAAAGACTAGTTTCCGGACGTCTTGGTCGTCCCTTAACGTTTGACTTCCAAACTCTTTAAAACTAACTAAAAAGGCTATTCTTCATTATTTTAACAAGTTATTAATGTGTAAAACCCATGTGAGGCTCTACTTTATCTTTTGAGGGTTGTTACAAACTTATTTCCAAAATTAAATAATTAATTGATGAACAATTAACAACCCAAAAGGACTTCACATGATCTTTGTGTATCGACTCTAACAAGTTTTACTGGATCCTTGCGTATCAACTCTAACAAGTTTTTTTTTAAAATAACGAAATCATAAATCATAATAGTTCTATAATTGTAAACTGCATCTTCTTCATCGATTTCTTCCTTTGTATCTTAAAGTTTCGGCTTATAATTAGACTGATTTTCCTCAAAGTTAATTGAGTTCATAGATCCTATTTCTAGATTGAAATTCCTTTCTGAACTTTTCAAGTTTAGCATGAATTAGACGAGTAAATAAACAAACTTAGTGGTAATGCTTGCTAATAAAATAAAATAAAAGATCATACATTTCTAGTGCCTTTCATTTTTAGCATGATCTGTTTTGAGTAATCTCCTAACGGAATTGTAAAATCTAATTTGTAAAAGTCTATAAAATCAAACCTTACTGAACTGAGTAACTGTTAAGCTCAAGATCCTCAAGAATGAGGTGAAGTATGAGAAACATACAAGAGGAAGAGAGAAGAAAACTTAGCAGCTGTTAGGAGTACATTGGAGATATTTATAGTTAACTAATCTAACTACCTAATTACATGGGCCATCTTAGTTTATTGGGCCACAATTTACATTGGGCCTTATGCTTTCATTATATCCAACAGCCCCCCTCAAGTTAGGAGTGGTAAACAGATTAAACATTCCTAGCTTGGTCATGAGAACTTCATGTTGTAGTCTACTTAATCCTTTTGTAAGAATATCTGCTGGTTGATCTTTGGTTGATATATACTCTATTCTGACTATCCCTTTCTGAATTTTTTCTCTTATGAAATGACAATTAATGTCAATATGTTTGGTTCTTTCATGGAACACTGGATTGGCAACAATTTGAATCGCTGACTTGCTATCACTGTAAATGCATACTAGTAGTTCTAGTTGCACTCCAAGATCCTTCATTAATCCAGTTAACCAAGTTAGTTCAAACACTGCAGTTGCCATGCTTCTTTATTCAGCCTCTGCTGAGCTTCTTGAAATCGTATTTTGCTTCTTTGACTTCCATGAGATGAGTGAATCACCTAGTTTTATAATGAATCATGTAACTGATCTTCTTGTGAAGGAGCACAATGCCCAGTCAGCATCACAAAATGCTGAGATTGTGTCTTTCTTGTTACTAGACATGAGAATTCCTAGGCCAAGTTGTTGTTTGATATACCTGACTATTCTGAGAGATGCTTCCATGTGTGATCTTTTTGGCTGTTGTAGAAACTGACTAAGTGTTTGCACACTATATGCTATGTCAGGTCTTGTTACAGTTAAATACAACAATTTTCCAATTAATCTCTGATAACTTGGCTGATCCTCTATCACTTCATCTACTGCTTCAGTACTTGATTTTTCTATCTTCTTCTTCAAGTGTTGATCATATTCTTTAGTCGTCAGTTTGGTGTTATTGTCCATAAGTGTATTGGCTAGCCTTGCACCACTGAGTCCCGTTTCTGAGATCAATTCCAATGCATACTTTCTTTGATTCATTACTATTCCTGATTCAGCTCTTGCGAACTCTATTCCTGAGAAGTACTTTAGTTCACCCAAATCCTTTATTTTGAAAGCTGAATGTAAAGCCATTTTTGTTTCTTTGATTAGTTGTAAGTTGTTTCCAGTGATAAGCATATCATCTACATAAACCAACACAGTTGTGAATCCCTTTTATGTCTTCTTGGTATATAAAGAATGGTCATATTGGCTCTGCACAAAGTTGAACCTCAGTAGTGCTTCCGCTAACTTTGCATTCCACTTGTGGTGCTTGTTTCAGTCCATATAAGGATTTCTTAAGTCTGCATACTTGTCTCAATCCCCCTTGACTTTGAAATCCTTGTGGCAAGTCCATGTATATTTCATCATGTAAGTCACCTTGAAGGAAGGCATTGTATACATCCATTTGATGTATGTGCCATTTTCTAACGGCAGCAATAGCCAATATGGATCTGACCGTTACCATTTTTACTACTGGACTAAATGTCTCTTGATAATCTATTCCTTCTTGTTGACTGTAGCCTTTTGCTACAAATCTGGCCTTGTATATTTCTATCTCCCCATTAGCTTTGTACTTAATTTTGTAAACCCATTTGCAGCTAATTGAGGTCTTGTCATGTGGTAGTGGTACTATGTCCCATGTGTTGTTTTGTTGTAATGCATCTTCTTCAACTTTCATGGCTTCAACCCATTGCTTGTCTTTAATAGCTTCTGCATACGTAGAGGGTTCAGTAACACTAGACACAGTAGATATGAATGCATCATACTTAGGATGAACATGATCATAAGATATATAATTTGATAGTGCATAAGGTGCATTATTATCAATAGTTAGAGAGACAAACTCCTTCATCCAACATGGTGGATGAATCCCTCTGGTTGACCTCCTTGTTGGCTAAGCTGCAGACTGTTGTTGCAGTTGAGATATCGATTGACTCACAGGTGCAGCCATAGGTTGTACCATATGTGGTACTGCTGCAACTTTAGTAGGTCTTGAAGTATCATTGTTTGAACTTGTGAGCTGCTGCAAACATGCAGAAGGATTAATAGTAATAGACAATAAAGGATCATTATCATGATAAAGTTCAGGTTGAGGAAATAGAGTATGCAAACCTGAAGTAGCATTTGCAAAAGGAAAGATATTTTCTTTAAATTCCACATCCATGCTGACAAAAAAACATTTTGTAGATAGATCATATAATATATAGCCTTTTTGAGTATCGGAATATCCCATGTGTACAGCCTGTTTAGATCTAGATTGTAGCTTGTCTGTTTCATTTAAAACTTTAGCAAAACACAAACAACCTAGAATTCTTAGGTGCATAAGTGATGGTATCATGTTGTGTAACTTTTCAAAAGGAGAAAAATCATTTATAACCGGTGAAGGCAACCTGTTTATGATATAAACAGCTGCTTTTACACACTGTCCCCAAAATATGATGGGAACATGGGCTTGAAACCTTATTGCCCTAGTCACCTCAAGGATATGTCTTTGCTTTCTCTCAACAACTCCATTTTGTTGAGGTGTATAGGGACAAGATTTTTGATGAATTATACCTAAGTTAGTAAATAAATCATGACATATAGAATTTACAAATTATGTTCCGTTATCTGTTCTAACAGTCTTAACAGTTGCATCATATTGAGTTTTAACATGCATCAAGAAGTTCTTAATATGCAAGAAAACATCAGATTTTTGCTTTAATAAAAATATTTAGGTAAACCTTGAGAAATCATCCACAACAGTTAAAAACGACCTACAACCGTCATTAGTAGCAGTCCTATAAGGACCCCAGACATCTATATGAATTAGCTCAAACGACCTACTAGTAGTAGACGAGCTTAATGGAAATGGTAATCTAACTTGCTTAGCACAAGGGCATACAATGCATTTATTTAAGGACTCTACTATATTGGACTTACTAGCTGGAACTATTTTAGTGAGAGTACTAGTAGACACATGACCTATTCTTTTGTGCCACATGTTGTGCCGTAATTTTCCTATCTTTAGAAAAATCACTTTTTTGAAATGTTCTAGGTATAAAACAATTTGAAAAAAATACTTAGAAAGAGTCGCCACTTAATTTTTTAAAGAAATTAAGAAAACTTATAATTTCCAAAGATTTAAACAGAAAAAATCATTTGAAAATACCAAAGAGGGTTCGGGGTTCAATTTACACTTCAAGAAGGGTTTAAGCATTCGAAGTGTCCGCTAACGTGCAGTTGACCTGTGACTTGACTAAAATATATTTGACTATTTTTTTTTTTAGAAAAAATAAAGATTTAGCATAAAAAAATAATAATAATAACTTACAATATATTTGATTAACTTTGAGAAAAAATTAAATAAAGGACGCATTTATTTTTTATTTTTTTATATTTTTAGAGAAAGGGACCCAAAAATGAAACATTTGACTCGAAATACAAGTGATTCGAAATTAATAAAACTAGATTAATTAGAATTTATTTAATTCATTTTGAAATAACAATTTAAACCAATTTAATAAATTAACGCATGAACATCATTTTGGATTAATTGACTAACCCTTTTTAAGAAAATGACTAAGTAAGTATTTTATTTTAATTAATTGAAAAAGGCTTTTTAAAGCTTATTTGGGAGAAACCTTAACTTGAAATAATTTTTTAACGAACTAAAAGTGTGTTAAGTGAAAAATATTAAATAACGCTTCTTTTTAAGAACAAAGAGTTTTAATTCAATTAATAATATAAGATCTTATTAGTAAAATAAATGAAAAAATAAAATAAAAAATATTAAAGTAAACCAACATAACAAAAACTAACTCATCTTTTGGGGAATCTAATTAAGTTAATTAAGAATTATAAAGTTAGAGTTAAACAACAAACAATAAATAATCACAATTGAATAATTAAAGAGTAAGGGAGAAATTGAATTTGGGCCTCCTTTGGGCCAATTTCGCTGGATTTTTTGGGTTTTAACCCAATCCCATTTTTGGTATACGGTGGATGTATATCTGTGTATATGAGCGTATATATTAGCTCTTTTCAGGTATTTCTTGCTTCCAAACATATGTATTCCACCTCAGCCCTGTATTCCTGCGTTTTTAACCTGTATATCTCTGTATAATGAGTGTATACTGCTGCATACAATATGTATACAGCCCATTTCTTGGGCTTTGAACGTTTATGAACTAATTTCTAGCCCTGTGACTCGGTTTTATTTGCCCGGCTGACTTGAACAATGAAGAAAAGGAATAAATTGAGCTTTTATGGCTCGACTAGAGAGTGCTTAGGAGGAGAAGTCCACCATGGACTCGGAAGGGGTTCATACAACAAACAAAAGAAGAAAAAGTTAGCATGTGAACAAAGGAAATAGTTAAGAAGTGATTTTAAATTTTTAATAAGGCAAATTAGGTACATCAAAATGAAGAGGCTACTGCCGATGCTACCCATGAAATTCAAGAAGCAAAAAAAAAACACAGTTTCAAGGTTTATATCTAGGCAACAAGATTACTCTTAATTCAAATTAATTAGAGGAAAATTCCAAGCTTCAAACCATGATAAATAATTATCCACATGCTTATCTTAAATGGGAAGGTCATATTATTATCATGTATCAACAATATACAACCCACTGATCCAAGTTGAAATGCGATATTTATTGCCAAAGCGATATCACAACCTTAAGACAACAAGACAATCGAAGTAAAGAACCTTAGAACCATAGCAAATTATCACTTTCTAAGTAGATTTTAATACTAAAAGTGTTTAAACCAAGCCTATGAAAAATGAAAAAAAGAAAAAAAGGGCCAGGAACTATTACAGTAGACAGAAGGGAAAAAATTATATATTTAACAACTTGTGGAAACATGCTAAAAAAAAACGGGAGGAATGAGAGCTAAATGGGCAGCTACACATTCTCAATCCTATATGCTCGCAACTTATCGAAACTTGCTACAGGTAGACATGAGGCTCGCGAAGATCACAAAAATAGTAAAGAGGGCAGATTTGTTCGTTCTCAAATAGTAAACATATGGCGTAAATGAACAAATATGACATAAATGAACAAATACGACTAGACATCCTCTACACAGCCCGTAACCATGAGGAAGGTAATATGAACTTATTCAAAGCATGTCATGCCAATCCGAATCGAAATTGAACCGTGAACTTGCCACCAATCAAAGAAATGGCACACAAACTTTCAAAGATGCAACACTTCAAGGGATGAAAAGGATAAGCAAGGGACAACGAACTTGAAAAGAAAAACTAGAAACAGAACATGTGCAATCTGGAAAATGAAAACGAAAAATCTACATCTCGAAATAACTCAACAAACATCCAAGTAAAAAAAAAGAGTCAAAAACGGGTTACAATAAGTACAATACAAAGCCAAGATCTTGACGTCTTGATTCATTCCTTCAACTTGAGGTGAAAGAACGAAAATGTGACGTCGAACACTACACATTACCACGGAGTCGTGATAAGTAAGGACAAACTTAAGTAAATAAAGCATTTCGAACGAAAATTGATCACTACAAAGTTATGAAAAACAGCACAATTAGAGTGGCAATAGCTTGATACCAAACTTCCAAAATCCATATGCTCTAGTCATGCTTGGTAACGAAAGGCTAATAACTCAATGAGAACGAGAAATCTATTTCTTATTGAGAACTAGCGAGAAAACAGAACAAACAAGCAAATACTATTGTACTAAAAGCAGAAAATTAAGACTTAAACCAACAAAGGAGGTATAAAATCAATCGGCCATACCAAACAGCACACTACAGTCAGAATAAGAAATAAAAATAAAAATAAAAATGAAGAAGTATACCTTCTTCGGAGCAGCGACTGGACGACAACGAGCTTGAAAGAGAGCGACTTCTCGCACAACTTCGACTCAAGCAGCAAACCAAGAAATTCAAAGTAACTTCAAACGAAACCTTTCTTAGAACTTAGAATTCGAAAATCGCTTTAAAATTTCTTGAATATAAAATGAGTATCGTCAAAGAACTAAACTCTAAAACATGTCAAAAATCCAATTTCAAAAACTTTTCCCCCCCTTAATTGCGACCCAAAGAGATGAATATATAGATGGAAATTAGGGGGAAATCGGGTGAAATTTCCCATTTCCAATTCGGACTCCTCTGCCACAACAGTGCGAGGGATTTGAAAATCCCTTAGAAAGGGGGAAAAGAGACGACGATGTGATCGATAGCGTGATTTCTCGCTGGATTTCTGGGTTTGCGTTTGGAAGAAGAAAACGAGCATGGGCAATGGGGTCGGGGTGCTGTTGGAATCGCTAATTTGTAGCGAGGAAGACGAAGTTGGGGCGGTGGGGTACTGTGTATGTACGTATGGTATGATGTATTGTATTGTTGCTGGAGGATGATTTTGCTAATGGGTTTCTTTGGCATTGACAATGGGTTGGGCCGGGTCAGAGGGGGAAAAGAGTGGGCTGGGAGAATTTTGGAAAGTGTTGGAATATAGCATATTGTATTGTATGGGTCGGCTGGGAATTGGGAGTTGGGCTTGGAAAATTGGATTGGAAATGACCCAAAATTGGATTATTGAATTGGGTAAGCAATTGACTAAAATTTTTTATTAAATAATAGTCAAATGGATTTCAATTATAGCCGAATATAATTTAATTGGTGAATTCGGCTAAATTTTAAACAAGATAAGTTAATATAAATTAAATAATGAGCTTTTTAATCTCAACGAAATAAAACAATTAACTTAATTATAAACTAACTAATTCAATTACAAAACTAATTAACCCGAAATTATAACTATAACTTAAAGTAAATTAATAAAATATTTAACTAAAATGTAAAATCTTTTGTGATGATTTTTCAAATATTTATAAAATAACGTGATTGCAAAAATATACATATTTATTATTAAAAATGATAAGATTACTTTAAAATAACTTGAAAGTATTTTGAATTTCATAAAACTCATTAATTCAAAATTATAACCATCCCTAATATTTAAAATATAAAAATCTTTTTTTTTTTTTGAGACGATTTTCGAATAATCATAAAATATACTAATTATATACATAATTATGTAAAACATATATATCATCTAAGATTTATGAAAAGTGACAAACTATTTAAAAATCTTGCAAACTATATTATTATTATTATTTATTTATTTTTATTATTATTATTATTATTTTTTAGAAATTTTATAAAACTAATAATTTTAAATCATTTGAAATTGGAGAAGCTCGAAATGATTAATTTATATTGTGGAGGGTCAAAATTGGGTGTCAACACCCAGACCAATATCTTCTGTAGTAGTTACATTCACAGTTGTTAGTCCACATTTAGCTGCTTAAGCTTTAGGGATACTGAGTCCTGCTATGTAGTAAAGACCTCCCACTTCTTTACCAATCTCCTTTACCTTCCTAGTGAAGAGATCCTGAAAAATACAAAAATCGGGATAAAATTTCACGGAACAATTTAGTTGTCTCGTAATCTTGGATACTGACAATAGGTTAAACTTAAATTGAGGAATATAAAACACATTATGAATACTATTGCTAGATGATAGCCTGCTGGAACCTATACTTTGGTTTGTTCACCATTTGGTAAGACAACCTTTTATGAATTTGTAGGCAGTGCAAGTGTGTTAGTGTCCAACATAGACAAATTAGAAGTCATATGATTTGTAGCCCCTAAGTCAATAATCCAATTAAGTGGACTATTTGTGACTAGCAGAGCACTACAAGTACCTGTCATATTTGTTGAGTGTGTAGTATTCATATGGCTTTGTTCTTGCATCTGATTCGCCTGATTCTTGTCCAGCATATGGCATATGTTCTCATATTGAGTCTGAGTAAACCTAGGTCTATCATCCACCCTGTATTGTCCTGGAACGGGAACTTCCTGTCGTGAATTTGCAACAACATTAGGAGCTGGAGATGTAGCTGGTGTCACGCCCCGAGCCTACACCCTGGGCGGGACCGGCACTCGGAGACCATTGCTGCACCCAAGTGAACCCTTGGCCTGGCTTTCTTAACTCAGCGGAAACCTAACTCAACAGCATAACTCAAATGCAATGCAAGGTTATAAAACAACCCAACTGATAAAATCTGGCCAAAAAGGCAACTCAGGTTTCAAAATAGAATATTTATATATATACATAGATGAGAGACTCAATACTAACTAACTGACTGTCTATGAAGCCTCTAAATTACTGAGATGGATGTTGGGACAGACCCCGCAATATCCTAATAAAACAAAACTAAGAAAACAAAACAACCGAGTCCTCCGGAAAGCAAAGAGGCTCACCACTGACTCTGGAGTGCTCAACTGGATCAACGGCGTGCGGGATGCTGATCATGGGTACCTGTATCTGCATCATAATAAGATGAAGGCCAACTGACATCAGTACATGGAATGTACGAGTATGCGAGCTAGAAAGCTAAACTACAACTTCAGCTTGAAAGGAGTACAAGAGAACACTTACCTTGGCTATGTTCGACTCATGAATGACTTAACTCAATATATAAACCAATAAGACATAAGCAATATATAAAGCTTGTAAAACAATATGAACAACTTAACTCGTTAATGATAAAACAATAACAACTCAACTTTACTTATATAAAAGTAATATAACTTTTTATGTGAGTTTCTTTAACCGACAACCACCACTATGAGCCCTAGTGATGATACAACGTTTTACCTCACGTTGCCCAAGGACCATCCTATACCTTGCCGTGATATAGGACCATACTTTACTTAGTGGATCCACTAGCTTAATCTTACGTGATCTTCTAAAAAGAATGATACGTCAAGTCCCATGTTGGCGCATGGTTCTTATGGAGAGTTGAGTTAATATGAACTCGTGTCCCCA
>JAJOOR010028928.1:0-15009 GCA_036250505.1 Solanum acaule
CCCCCCCCCCCCCCCCCCCCCCCCCCCCCCCCCCCCCCCCCCCCCCCCCCCCCCCCCCCCCCCCCCCCCCCCCCCCCCCCCCCCCCCCCCCCCCCCCCCCCAATCTAACACATGACATAAGCTTGAACTGGAATTGAACAAAAAACTTACCTTGTCTCAACTCAATTCAATAAAAAGCAATAACAATAATGCAATATAAAGAAAAGCTTTTAAAATAGTAGACAACAACTCAATGTATTGAAAAATACAATATAACTTAGTTTGTATGCAAAAAATACAAAATAACTCAGTTTGTAAGCAAAAAAATACAAAATAACTCAGTTTTTATGCAAAAATACAAAATCAATGGGATGATAACCATCACTATGATCTATGGGATGATACAACGTCTAACCCACCCTGCCAGAACTTTCCTATACTTTGCCGGGGTATAGAACTCCTCAACTAACTGGATCCACTATTCTATGCAACAAAAGCAATAATGAATCATCTAAAAAGTATGACCCTTTCTACCCACATTGGCTACATGGTTTATGGGGGCTGTGAGTTGTTAGAACTCTCCCCCATATCGGTGCTCAAAACTATTCCCAAAATATAACTTAGCTCATATATTTTAAAGAAAACATTTCTTCATCCTTAACTTTGAGATTATTACTCAAAAAGTTTCTCTAAAAAGAGATGGTACTCAAAACTGCTCATGAAATCTTTTGGAAATTGGTGTTTCCTCTCATCTTAAATGTAAAAACATTTGCTCTTGGGAAACTTAGTTCCCATATATCATTTTAATGAAAATGAACTAAACTCTTTTCTTCCACAAATTCAAATGTTCATGTCTTAAAACAAGTTTTAAAAGGTTTGCAGAAGACTTCTCAAAAGACTCGAAAAAACTCTCAAGACTTGACTCTTAACTCTACCTTGAATTTGAATTAAGAATTAAAGGTTATGATTCATGTTATTAATGATTTCTATATATTTAGAATTAGTTTAGAGTATCTAGAATCAAAGGGGATTAAAAGGTACGCTTTGAAACAACTCAGACGGACTAAACGATGGAGAACGGGTGGGGAAGGCAACCCTGGCGCACTGAGTGGCGTGGAGCGCCATCCCCTAAACTACATAGCACTATTCTTGGCGCATTTTTGGTGTGGCGTGCCAGCCAGCCCTGTCATTTGTGGCACGTCACCCCAGGCACCGCCTTGAAAACCCGATGAATTTTCCTCTTCAATTTTTTGCCCTAATTCACCTAAAATCGAATGGTTTCTTCCCCAATTAGTTAGATTCTAATACCCAACATAAGTACATGATAATCTAATCAAAAGAACCCTTAAATAACTATCTTTTATCTCAAGAACTCATCAAAATCCCAACAATCAAGATCACAAATGGAATTTCAAGAAAACTCATTAAGACCTCAAATTCTTCAACTTTAAGAACAAAATTGCATTAAAATAGCATAATTGGCATGTGGGTGAATGTACTCAACACTATGAGAACTCACATACCTCTTAGGGATCAAACCCTTGGCGAAATCCCACAACAAATCTACAAGAACTTGACGAACGCCTTGAATCTTTCCTCCTTTCACCTCTTTTCTCTTCTTGAACTCTTTTCTAAAACCCTAGCGTAAATTAGGATTGTGAAAACTGAACCAAATCAGTTTAGACCCCTAAATGTTACAAAAAATTGTTTTAATCTGATTGGATAAGGAAAAGACCAAAATACCCCTCACATTTTCGGGTAACTTTCCTTAATTGGACAGTCTGACTTCAAACGGGCATATCTCCCTCATACGAGCTCAAAAATTAGCAAGCTTGGTGGCGTTGGAAAGAGGATTCCAAGGCCTTTCATTTTATATCTTATGGTCCACCTAACTCATGTTGTACTGAAAGTTATGTTCATTTGAAGTTGACCCAAAACTCACAACTTAAGCATAACTTGCAAAATTTTAGATTTTTCTATTTCCAATTTAGTTCTTTCAAATACCGAGGTGTTACGGAAAAGATGAAGAAAATTTGTTGAAGAAATTAACTACGAGTTGTATCTACGAACTACAAGAAGCCCTACAGGCAATAGAAAGGCAATTGTCGGAAGATGAGTCATTTTTTGGAATTCCATGTTCCTGATGTGGAACCTAAGACTTGATATGACCAAAAGTAGAACGTGTGACCCAAGAAACTATGGACCCCATTTTACCAAGATCGTAGGTTGAAACATTGCAATGACATAAACTTTTCTTGGTCATTAGAATCCCCTTTCCCAAGATATTGTGCCAAAGTACTATTCCCTCTTTAACCATGAAATGATATTTCTCCCAATTGAGAACAAGATTTGTTTCTACACACCATTGAAAAACTTAGCTCAAATGGGCTTAACATTCATCAAAGTAATCACAAAGAATAGAGATGTCATCCATAAAAACCTTCATGAGTGTCTTACCATGTTGGCATAGATAGACAACATACATCTTTGGAAAGTTATTGGAGCATTCACAACCCAAAAGGCATCCTCCTAAATGGAAATGAACCATAAGAATGTGTAAATATCATTTTCTCTTTGTCCTTCGGGGCAATATAAATTTTATTATACCCCGAGTGCCAATTAAAAAATAAAACCAGCCTCAACTTGCAAGATGATCAAGCATTAGATCCATAATGGCATTGGGATATAGTATTTCTCAATCCATCTTTTTATCATACAGTTGTCCATGCACACCTGCTATCCGATCAAAGGTCTAGTAGCTACAAGCTCATTCTATTCTTTTGGTACGAATATCATACCTCCCTCTTTTTCGAAACACATTGCACTGGGATGACCCACTTGTTATCCATAGTGGGATACACAATGTCAGCATGAAGCCACTTGTTAATTATATTCTTCTTAACTTCTTCCATAGGAGTCTCCACCTTTTTTCATGCTTGATAAGTGGTAAATTTAAACTCATTGAGGACAATTTAGTTCAGCAATTGGTGTCTCAATTCCTAATATTTTCCTATTCGAATGATATTTTGGTGATTTTTAGCTATGAAGGCTAAGGGACAAGGCAAGGATTAATTCTTGAAAGAATGGCCAATAACATAAAAAGAACTCGAAACTCCACATTATTTATCCCCTAATAAGAATGGAGGATCGCCCAATGGGTACTGCCTCGCCCAAATTGATAGTGCATAACAACGAAATTAACTGGAATACACAATGTCGGCATGAAGCCACTTGTTAATAATATTATTCTCAACTTCTTGCATAGGAAGCTCAACCTTTTTTGATGCTTGATAATTGGTAAATTTAGACTCATTGAGGCCTATTTAGTTTAGCAATTGGTGTCCTCAATTCCTAATATTTTTCTATTCGAATGATATTATGGTGAATTGTAGCTATGAAGGCTAAGGGACAAGGCAAGGATGAATGCTTAAAAGAATGGCCAATAACATAAAAAGGTTGATCCCCTAATAAGAATAGAGGATCGCCAATGGGTACTACATCACCCAAATTGATAGTTCATAGCAACTAAATTAACTGGGGTAGTCAGAGAATTTAAAGAGGAACAATGACTCGCCAAATGAAAAGGACGAACAAGGTGACCATCGCTGAAGGTGACAGTACTTGGAGAAAAATTGAAGGCTTAAAAGGCGAACAAAGGTGGTTATCAATGATCCCCTGAATGTGAAAGGCATACTTGAATGAACTTGTCAACTAAAGTTCAAACAACTAAGACTAAAGAAAGAGAAAGGTGAGCTAAAGAGCAATTGGCGATCCACCGAATGTGCTCAGCGAGCCTGACTAACGTCACTTAATGGGTCACAATTGAGTTTTGGGCAAAATTTTGGGAAACTATAAAAATCCCAAAGGAGTGAGAAAGAAGGGTCCAAAATATATTAGAGAGTTCTAAACATTTTAGAGAGAGAAACACTTTTACTTTGTGAAGAACACTTTCCTAGTTTTGGGGGGCTTTTCAACTTTGCTCTTGAAATTGAAAAATTAATGTTTGAATCAAAGTGGGTATTTCTTGTAATTGCTTAATTTCATATTACCCATTACTTATTTCATGCAAGGTATATTCCTTTACACTTTGTGATAGGTGGCTAAAACCCCAAACTTTTAAGGTGCAATTATGGAGTTGGGTGTTGATTTAATTTAGTCGGTATTGTGTTATACTTTGTTTTTCTATTGTTCATACATGAATTTGGGCTAACTAACATGGGGTTAACTTATGGGTTAAGGTTTCAAACTTAATTCTTACTTTCGATCTCCATCGATGTTTGAAAGAGATTGTTTGGAGTGCGTAATTAGTTCGTACTTGCAATTTAGGTTTGATGTATGTAATTTGCTTGAAAATAAAGATTATGGTCGAATCATTTTCCCTATTTCTGCATCAAAAGAGAGAACACTGTAAGGTATTGGGTTGTTTAGTTATGCACATAGATGAGACCGAAAGAAGATTCTATGAATTGATGTTATGAGATCGAAAGAAGATTAGTGTCATTAAAGATAACTCAGCCTATCCATGAATGTTCATCACTACATAGCAACACAATTACCCCTCTGGATATAAATTTCCAATCCCCACATCCCTAGATTACTTGTTGTTTATTTGAATGTCTGAAATCTTAGTTTAATTATGACTATTGATAACCAAACCCTTTTCGTAAGTTTGGTGGAATGATCCACCCAATTGTTCCTGCAAGTGTCGGCCTCCCTAAACCTCTAGAGTAAGAACCCTGAAAGTTACCCGAATTCTTGGATTTCTTAGCCAATGCCTTAGCCTGACCGTCTCGCCTCAGCCCCTCCACTTTCTTCACAAAATCTGTTACCTCAATGAAGCTTTTTCCTGCAGAGGTCATATGAACAGAGAATACATGTAACTCAGAATTTAGTCCCTTAATAAATAGGCGGATCCTCTCTTCCTTAGTAGTCACCACACTACAACATTTTAGGCCTACAACCACCCTAGAAAAGTGTGGCCTAAACTATGAAAAAGTGTGGCCTTTGATAAAAGGCCACACATTTTTACTTTAAGCCACACTTTTTCAGGGGTGGCCGAAAGAAGCGTAACCTTAGAGTTTAGGCAACACTTTTTAAGTGTTTCCTTATCAGCTACACTTAAAACCGTAGCCTAAAAGGAAAAAGGGCCATGCTTTGCAGCTATGCTTAAAAAGTGTTGCCTTAACAGCTACTCTTTCAAGCGTAGCCTAAAAGGCAAAAGGCCACACTTTGCAGCTACGCTTAAAAGTGTTGCCTTATCAGCTACACTTTCAAGCGTGGCCTTTGCTTCCATATTGCTCACAATTATTAAGTGTTGCCTTTTCTATCTTATGTATGACAACATTTTGAAGTGTAGTCCTTGCTCATGTGCATACCACAATTTACAGTCCTATGACTACACTTTTAAGTGTGGTAATATTATTTTGGCTATAAAATATTTATATGCCACAATTTCTAATTAAAAGCACCAATATTGTTTTGCAATAAATAATCTCAAGCATTAAATTAGCTAATAAGTAATTCAAATTTATAGATTTGCCATAAACTTCAAAAGATATATAGTATGTCTTGTGTACATACACATACTTATAAAGCAATATTCTAAATATGTGTACACAATAGTTCAAAAAGTACTCTTACAATAGTTCAATATATTCTAGCAATGAATGTATTTCACAAAATCAAATATAATGTATTCAAACTTTTGCAATAGTTCAAAAACTCTTCATCATCCACTTCAATGGGATCAAATTGACTTGCGGAGACCCTCTATTGCCCTACACAAATCAGATTGCAGCAGTTATAGAAGAACAAATCAGATTGCAGCAATTACAAAGAACAACAAATCTGCAGATTGCGAATTCCAGATTCCAGCAGTTCATTGAAAGATACTTCTATGCAAGTTGAACATTCATTTACATATTATATATATGTAAATTATTGCATTAAAGGTACTAAAACTTGAAAAAAAGGGTGCTTCGAAAAGATTTTTGGCTGAATGTGACGCCTTGAGGAATATAAGGCACCGCAACCTGGTGAAGATCTCAACTGTTTGCTCAAGTGTTGATTTTGATGGCAATGATTTCAAATCTCTCATTTATCCATTTATGGAAAATGGGAGCCTAGACGAGTGGCCGAAGGAGGGATAGATGTTGCAGAAGAGATTAAGCACTTACACAGATTAAACATTACAATAGATGTGGCTTCAACATTGCATTATCTTCACAGTCAATGCCATACATCTATAGCTTACTATGATCTTAAGCCAAACAATGTTCTATTGGACATTGATCTGACTGCTCTTGTTAGCGACTTTGGCAAAGTTCATGTCTGACTCGGGTCAAAATGCCGATGTAAATCAATTTAGCACAAGTGGGATCATAGGCACAATAGGTTATGCTGCTGCAGGTAAATATTATAGTGGGGATCTAACTCTAAATATTGTCTGAACTCTGAAATCCAATTTTTTCTCCATAAGACCATAACATATTAACAATTTAAGCAATTACATGCCATTGAATTAGTCCAGGCCAATACTTTAACAAAGATGTATTCAGAAACAAACAAATATCATAACTGAGATTCTCTTTACATGAAGAAAACTGGACATTTGCAGACAACTAGGCAAACAAATTTTATCAACAATCATTTGCGGCTCATTAGAATACCAAATATCATAACTGAGATTCTCTTTATCTATTTATATGATAAAGAACTCACTGTTTATAGCAAGAGCAAGCAGATTTCAATATGAGAATACCAAATAATCTCATTAGAATGACTCACAAAGAGCAACTTAAACTAGAAATCTAACTTAAAACGGCAAAATAAATTCTAAATGACTGTCGCACAGCTCATTTTATGCATTATAGCAGGAATTTATCACTCAAAACAATAAAGTCCTATGGGCTTAAACAACCAATTATTAAAACACTTCAAATGGAAAACAAGTAAGGCTTAAATACAAGAAGAAACTTTTGTCATTTTAGGTAAACATACACCATTTGAAACAAAATTTAAGACCAAAAGGAAGCAGACTTTCCTTCAACGAATCATGAAAATTGGTAGTCAAAGTTCTTCAACGAATCATGAAAATTGCACCTTTAGCCAATCTGTATCCTTTCATAGATTCTCTGACTTAATATTTTAGCATTTTCCTAATGATAGTAACTAAAGGGCTCTAGGAATGAAAGTAAACAAATAAGTACAGAGTCTAAAGAGTCTGCAAAACCAACTCTCATTATTCACTTGCAATCTGAAAACCTTAAATCAACATGGGAAATTAACACTCAGTTACATAAAACAATAGACTTGCTTCATGCTCAAATAAGCACTCTGCAAATTGATATGTTGTTGTTCATGTCTCTTTAGGTTTTCTCCAATTTCCAACTACGTACGCACATGAAACTTGAATAGAACTCACAGACATCAAGAGCAGGGGCGAACTTACGTGAGTGCTATGGGGTTCACTGAACGCTCTCTGGCAGAAAATTACCATATATATAGGGTGGATTTTCAATATTTCTGTATATATACTAATTTTGAATCACCTAAATCAAAGAGAAAAGATAGTCCAGTGGTATTGGACTGTGCAACTTTAGCCGTGAATGTTATTCCCAATTTGCAGGTTCGACTATTTATGCACAGAAATTGTAGTGACTTAAGCTCACGAGTGCACTGCCCATAACCAAATATATTTAAAATCTACTAACCCATTACAAAGAGATATGTTACATTTGTCTCACCACAGTACTAATAATCCCCACCCCCCAGGTTATATAATCTTTGCAAATTATTAGTCATCATTATAAAGTTGAAATAAGGCTTTCTTATTCTCACTTTAGTAATGAGGCTAAAAATGATATTCCTATTGACCTTGTGACTCTTATTATCACTACTAGGCAAGGATTGCCGGCCGGAGCAACAACTACACACACAAATCAACAACCAAATCAGGAGAAGGCAAATAAGATATCATATGAGCAGTTGCAGGTTCAAAAGAAGAAGACTTGCAGGCAGAACCACCACACTATGGGAGGACCTGGTTCACCACAAGAGAAGACAGGGCAAGACCAACAATATCAGCCTAAAGAACAGTCAGGTAAGACACTTAACTCTACTATTTCTACTCATAATAACTATAATAATCTTATTGTGCAGGAACAAACCAACATACAAGAAGAACAAGAAAACCATCTTCACAATTTGATACATCAATAAAGGAAATACATCAACAAACAAATATCCAACTGCAAGTCAACCTCAGGCCAAAGAACAGGGGCAGCAAGAGAAATATCCAAAGATACTCTAATGTAGACATGTAAATCAGGATAGTAGTCGCACCAAACAAAGCATGGAAAAAGAGGAAACTCAACTCCAACAACACCAAGACACTCTACTGCAGACAGGTAAGTCTCATAACTATACTTCTGGGCAGTGTGAGAAACTAATCTTAAGTATGTTTTTAAGATACTTAATATTGAGTTGGAAGAGTTCTACCTGAGTGGATATACGATATTAAACTGTGTTGGCATATGTACTTGTCTGCTATATACATTCTGAAGAATCAGTTTGTAGGGAGTGCAATGTTTTGAGGAGCTAAGCTTACAAGATTATTTGTCTATACTTGTTAGTTTGTTAGGCATACATTTGCAAGAATTAAGATTTTAGAGACTATAATGTTTTGTGTAGCTGAGCTTACAGAGTTATAGGATTATTTGGCTATACTTGTGAGTATGTTAGACTTTAACACTACGAAGACAGAGTTATAGGATTATAGGATTTTATTTGGCTATACTTTTGTGTAGCAGAGCTTACAAAGTTATAGGAATTTAGAGACTGTAATGATTTGTGTAGCTGAGCTTACAGAGTTATACTTGTGGCTTCTTCGTATTACTATAGTCTTGAACACTACGGAGCTGAATAGTGTAATTCAAAATTTATAATATTAAGGAAAACAAAGATAGACACTACATCACCAAAATGGATCCATTAACATTAAGCAGCCCCTCGTTTTACTATAATACAAAACCGCAAGTCTGCTGAGATGTTATTAAATTAGTACTAATAGCTGAATTAAGAATTACTGCAAATCAGAACAAGACGTAATAATTGACAACTTCATGTAGAAAGATCTAAAGGCTAGATACAGAAGTTTTACTTACATGTGATAACTGCAATTGCTACCCTTATTAATACCGCTGACAACCTGTAAGCATAAATTGACATGAGTACACATAGTGTAATGAAATGATACATATTAGGTTTTAGTACACATGTAGCCTGTAGGAAAAGCTCCAATGCAAACTACTTAGACATCTATAGCATGGTTCAACATTAAGTATCAGAAATAGCTCTAATAGAAAGCCCTATCGGCAAATTAATTGCTAGCTAGTTATCACAAGTATCAGAAACAGGTCTACATAGCTAAAGAGGACCAAATGATATACAAAAATTCTGATCTCCCATTGTTTCTTTGACTGGACCTTTGCTCCTGATTTATTGAAGGAGTATCATCCCAGTAGGGAGGAGCTAGTTCACACATATTAGATACATCACGGTATGTTCGGAAGTTCTCTTCAATCTTCTCAAGGTTTATCGCTATTTACAATAGTAGTTTTGCATTCATTTACATATATCTCTAAATAAAATATCTCGTCTGCTCAATATGGCTAGGGCTAACTTTGACATTCAGATTTTTGGCACTTTCTTCCCCTACTTTGGAATTTCAGCTGTAAGAACCCCAAAGTAATCAATTCCTTCTAAACACAAAACAAAAATTCAATCAATTGACTATTTTTAGTACTAGATGATTAGTAGAGAACAAAAAGGAATCTCGGCTGTACGAAATCGGTACTTACGCTTGAAGATTTCGGAATAGGAGAATAATAAGGAATCTCAGCTCTTCAGTTCTTCAACTTCCACTCTTCAATTCTTCAATCTTTAGTTCTTCGATCCCTAGTTCTTTAGCTTCAGCTCTTCATCTCTTCGAGAAAATTGGGTTCTGGAGAAGAGAATCTTCAACTCATATCTTCAGTTCTTCAGCTTCCTCTCTTCGATCTTCAGTTCTAGAGAAAAGCTTGTTCTACAGACAGAGTAAAGCGTATGTTCTAGGAAAGAAGAGAGTAAAGCGCAGGAAAGAAGAGAAATAGAAAAGTTTTTATTAATGTTTTATTAATTATTATTTTTTAGCTGATAAAAATGGGAGGGAGATTTGAAAATGTTGGAGGGAATATAATATTTTAGTGAAAAATTTTAGGCCACACTTTTAATGTGTTGTTTTTACAATTAAAAAAATAGGACACTTTAAAAGTGTGGCCATATATGTAAATAGTTGTTGCCATTTATTTCATACTATGACAACGCTTATAAAGTATAGCCTATACCATTAAAGAGTACGCTTTACAAGTGTTGCCAATATTATCGATGCCAAAAGTTAAAAATTTAGGCTACATTTTAAAAGCGTTCCCAAAAATATTTTAGGCAACACTTTACAAGCGTTGTTCAGATTTAGTGTGGCCGTATGCCTAAAATGGTGTAGTGCCAATTGCATAGCATATCTCGACAAAACATGTAACTTAGCCTCATAAGTAGCCACAGACATACCACCTTGCTCGAAATCAATGCACTCATTTTTCTTGCGATCTCTCAAGGTTCGAGGCACATACTTCTCCAAGAACAGAGCATGAAACTAGGTCCAAGTGAGTGGAGGTAAATCTAAAGATTTGCATTCCATATAAGCTCTCCACTATTGTTTAGCCTCACCTTAAAGTTGGAGGTCACAAATTCTACTCCATGCTGATGGACAATTCCAAACTTATGAAGCCTTTCATAATAATCTAGGATGAACTCATAATCATCCTCACTCTTGGAACCATGGAACACAGGCGATTTTAAATTTCTAGAACTTAGTCAACATCTCATGCTCATTACCAGGCACTACAGGACCTAACAAAGGATGGAAAAAGGCATAAGTACCTACAGTTCCACCTACCTTGGGAGCAGTGATAGCAATAGGGGAATTGGCAGGAGCTTGAGTCGCTTGAATTGAGGAAAGAACTCCAGGACCAACCTATCCTTTTAAGAACGACAAATTTGTTAAGCTAACATCGGATCTAAGGGAGGAATACATGTAGTCTCAGCCTGCACCTCTTCTTCTTTTCCAATAACCTTATCATTCTCAACCTCCAAATTCTCCTTAATCTCTTCATGATGCACAGGAGGATTCTCATTTCTGGGAGCATTCTCAACCTGATCTTCATCCCTAGTAGGTTCTACCCTTCCTCGACCTCTATCCCTTGCTTTTCCTCTACCCCTGCCTCGACCGCGACCTCTCGTTGTGGATTCCTTAGCTGGCGCATTGATAGGAGCTACGGGCCTGATGCCGTTGAACCTAGTGTTAACCATCTGCGGACAAAAGGGTGAAGGAGATTAGATACCAAGTCGGATCACCAGATACTAATTGGAATCAAGTTATAGCACCAAATGAGACAAAAGAAATAGAGAGATTTCCTAAAGTCCTATAGCCTCTCGAAGAAAAGTACAGACGTTTCCGTACCATTTCGCAAGACTCTACTAGACTCGTTTTGGTACATCGAGATCAATGAACCTAGGGATCTGATACCAACTTTGTCACGACCCAAACTGTCGTGATTGACACCCACATTGACCCTCCGGTGGGAGAACCATTACTACAACCCCAAACTGAACAACTCAACCAAAAACTAAGGCAATTAAAGATACAGAAGCAGGTTTAAATGTCTAGGAAAAGGAAAATAGGGAGTTCCCATAAACTCCAACAAAAGTCTAACAACAAAATGTGGAAATAATGCCTAGAACCTGAAAGTCAATGTACCAAAACTCTAACAAGAATCATAAGTCTAAAGGAAATGGGTACAACAAAATAAAAGGTAAGAAAATCTAAAGTACTAGTCTAAGTCCGAAGATGTGGACATAAACAAAAGCGAACTCATGGCAGCCCGAAAGAACTGGCTCACCCTTGAATTCGACTAATCATTAATCTTCTAAACGAGGTATGTCAATAGTCACCTGAAGATGCCCTGTACTCAACAAAGAAAGAGCAAGTGTAGTATCAATACACAACCACACTAAACTGGAAGGATCACACGGCTATCCCAAAAGGTGAAACATACATAAGACATTACAACCATACATGCATACACCGAACATATAAAATATCAATTATCACTTCCAAACAACATACAATTCCACATTCTCAAATACATCAATATGACAAGTCAATGGTCTTCTCATGGAACCCAAACTCAAATTGTTCGTGTACTGGTACGTGGTACCCAATCCAAATTAGTGTGCCGGACGTGACACCAGATCCCATTTATGTGCCGGAATGTGGCACCCGATCCAAGTTAGTGTGTTGGAACGTAACAACCGATCCATTCAACAGGCCACAATCACAATCCCAATGTACATTCTCATAATCATACAATCAAGTCATGATTCTTGGCATGCAATTATTCAATTATCCTCATTTATGATTAGTGTGATCAATAATGCAATATTCGCATACATACATGCATTATAATGAAGTAATTACTAACATACATCACAACAATAAGAAATCCCAACCATCACCTACCTCGAACTAAGCTTGAATCCCCTAAGAAACTTGATTCTTCCCTTTCTGGATTATTTCCGCTTGTTCTTGGTCTACAAACAATCAATATAATGCGACGATCATTAAACAAGACCTAATTACCCGGATTATAATCAATAATATCAACCCTAGGTCAAACCCTTGCGGCTTACACCGAACCAGTGAGTCAAATTAAGAGTCCCAAACTCTTATTTTACAACACACCTTCATTCCATGACACTCAGAAACTACCCGTTCACGCTAAGAACAGTTTTAGGAATTCTACTTGCCTGAATTCAATTTCGTAAAGTCATACAGGTTCCTTAACGTCTTAGCTATCCACTCATGTGTTCAAAATCATAATTAGATATCCCATTTGTTACCAGATTTCCCTAGACCTAACTGACTTTGATTTCATCCAAATCTGGACTAGGTTAGGAAATTTGAAGTTACTACCAAAATGTTTTCTGGCCCAACATTTTTCCCCATTGGCTTTTATATAACGACGGGAACAGGTCGTTACAACATAACTCACACTACTCGAGGTAATAGATTTTCTTATGGCTAGTAATGTTTCTCCTAGTACCTATATGTAATGGAACGCCAATTCTGACTTACCGATTAAATATTCTTGAACGATTGAATTTTCAGTTGACCAATTTGTTATTTATTTATTTTATTCCTATAAACTATTTTATTTCTAGGAACATGGTTTAAGAAATAGTCCTATTTAGAAATATGGCCTTTTTTTGTGAACAATTACCTTATTTTCTTTAGAACAATAAAATAAACCTCATTCGTTTCTTCTTTTTTATAGGGTATCCAATTAACACATGCTTATCCATTCTTAATTCCAACTTTTTTGTTTCTGCCTTTCAACATATGTGTTCGAGAATTCTATATCTAAACATGTTACAGACTAGACTTATGTCAAATTCACACTAGTTCTAAAATTGTCAAAGGTACTGACTTGAAAGAAACTAAATTTTGAATGCGATATGTAATTAATTTTTAGGACATATCCCAAAAAAGAACCTCCCTAAATTAATATTCGGTAAATTAATAAATTTTCTAAGATATTATTTTTCTCATGTCCTAACTAGGACCAGTCAAAAAAATCATCAATTTAGATAAGATAATATATTTTCAAAATACCCATATACAATCATATGGTCCCATTATTATAATAAATTAATAATTCTTTAAAATTTTAAAAATATCTAAGATAATTTAGTGTAATATGAGTGTTTCATTGTTTTTTTTGTTAAAATTTAAATCTAATTGAAGCTCATCTCTAAATTGTTAATTGCATCCAAAAGGTTCAGTGTTTATCTTCTCGAATTGCACATAAAATTTGGAAGAGTTCTAGACACCATTAAAGCTTCCTTATGTGTCATTGGTTCTATTGATATTGTATCATCATCAATATTTTTTTATATTATCAATAATTTTTTCTAAATTTGTACCTCTGTACGTGTATCATTTGAACATGGGTAATTCAACAAGTTATTGACATCCATTTATTATGGTACCTGAGATTATTAATCATGACCTCAGATTCACGAATGTCGTTTTTAGAAGAGAGCTCATCTAAATGTATTGAGGCTTCCTCCATTGGACGATTTAATCAAAATTAACCTTCATTGAATCTCAAAAATAATATTTTATAAAATAATAATATTTCCGGTCAATATTAATTCAGAGAGTTATTAATGTTCAAATAAGTCAATGGTTAATCTTTAACTACATTGGTGAACTCTTTGAAATACCTTCTAAAGGATGGTTTTAAATTGTATGGTAAAATAATGTACTCCATCAATTTTCTTATGTTAGACCTTAAAATTAGCAAACTACTCACAGGAGATTACAAAATATAATAGTTATTTCTTATATAAACCAAGATATCTCTTTCTTTAATCAATTAAAATAATAAACATTCTTTAATTTATCAAGAAGAATTAGGAAATAACCATGTCAAAAACAATAGTTCTACTTATTCTAATTTCATTTATTTCATTTACATTTTTTGCAGAAGTTTCTGAAGGTGTCAAGGAAATTAGCTATGGCGCCATAGGAGAGAATCATTTCCCATGTGATCGCAAAAGTGGAAACAATGTCAAATGCCATTTAGGAGCACCAGAAACACCATACCAGCGTGGTTGTAGTCCACTCACTCGATGTCGAGGACCCCAACCATAAAACCCATGAAGGCCTCTTTTAACATGCATGTAGACAAAAAATTATTTTGTTTACATGATATTATTTTACAACATAATTGTTTGGGTATATTATACTCTTATTGAAAGTTGTATCTCCCTTTGAATAAAATAGAAAAATCATGACATCATATGCGGGTGAATGGGATTAATATCGATTGGTGAATTATTTTAATTACACACATACACACCCAAATATAT
>JAJOOR010028930.1:0-14211 GCA_036250505.1 Solanum acaule
GTAGACTTTGAGAGGGAGCATGGTATTTTTATGATATTATAAATATGATTTTTGACGTCATGTTTTAAATAGTTTTACAAGCTTTATATATTGCATGTGTCTTATTGCTTTATATTGAGTTCAGTTACTCATGAGTTGAATAGAGCCAAGGTAAGTTCTTTTTTGTATCCCTTTCAAGCTTAAGTTGTTGTTTAACTGTCCAGCTCGCATACTCGTACATTCTATATACTGATGCCAGTTGGCCTGCATCTTATTATGATGCAGACACAGGTACCCCGGATCAGCATCCAGCACGCCGTTGATCCAACTGAGCACTCCAGAGTCAGTGGTGAGCCTCCTTGCTTTTCAGAGGACTCTGTTATTTTGTGTTCCTAGTTTTGCTTTATTAGGATGTTGCGGGGTTTGTCCCAACATCCATCTCAGTGTTATAGAGGCTTCATAGACAGTCAGTCAGTTAGTATTGAGTCTCTCGTCTTTGTACATATATAATTATTCTATTTTGAGACTCGAGTTGCCTATTGGCCAGATTTTATCAGTTGGGTTGTTTTATGACCTTTCATTGCATGAAGTTATTCTGTTGAGTTAAGTTTCCGCTGAGTTAAGTAAGCCAGGCCAAGGGTTCGCTTGGGACCAGCAATGGTCTTCGAGTGCCGGCCACGCTCAGGGTATAGGCTCGGGGCGTGACAACTAATTTTTATCAAAAACATATTATTTGCTTTAGTCATCATTATATCATCAATATGGATTATGGTGCATTGAGACTCAAACCCAACATCTTATCCATAAAAAGATGTTTTAAGCCATAAATAGATGGGCCTTAAACCCAATATCTTATCATCAAGGTGCATCAAGACTTGAATTTGATGTCTTACCCTCTTGGTGCGATTGAATACAAATCCATCGTCTTATCCTCTTGGTGCGTTTGGATATAAATCTATCATCTTACCCTCTTGGTGTGCTGGAACATGAATCAACCGTCTTACCTACTTGATGTAATTGAACATGAATCTATCATCTTACTCTCAACCAATAACATAACAGGCTAATAAAGTGCAACAAAATAGTTACTAGATGCTTATACGTATACATAGTAATTTAGCAAGTATTGATAAAAATATTAAATTAAGAATAAGCCTAAAGCTCAAATTACATAACCTGTATTGGACATGTTCATCTTTTGCCACATATCATAACTTTCTAACACCAAGACCTCATGAAAAGTTGTAAAACATACATTAGTCATATACAGATCATTATCACATATTGCTATGTTCAGAGGCAGATCTAGGATTTGGAGGTCGTTGGTGCCACATTGTTCAAGTAAGATAAAAGGATTGGTTGCTTTAATTTTGGGTTACAATTCGGGTTATTGATTTTTTTTATTTTTATAAACAAATCGATAGAATATGCATGTTAGTAATATTTTCTTTTAGATATTCTAAGATTAGAGATAACTAAACAATTCAATTTTTATTTCCTTTTTGGAAGTAGATGTCTTATTCGCTGAAACTTTGAGAAAAAAAAGAGTTTTCACATTAAAATTTGAGCTTGTATAAATCATATAATAGTATTAACATAATATATTCATATTCCATTGACTTATGTGTTGTTGGAGATATATAGTATGGAAAGAATAAAAATTGTAGTTTCAGCCTAGTCATCTTACTTAGCAAAAAAATCGGTAAAGATTGAAAAAACCTTTAAATTAATAAAAAAACTTTAATAATAATATTCATCATTTTTAGAACTTATATTTTTTAAAAACTACTATTTAAATCTAATCTTAATAATATTTATTTGACGTTCATAATTTAGTACTCGTTAATTGATAAAAAATAAACACGTAACACTCATATCAAGAGATTAATATTTAGTGCAAGAGAAAGTAAAAAAAAAAATTAATTATGAAAAGGAGTCAATTTGAATTAGTAAAGAATAGTAAATAAATAAGAATGAATGGACAGAAAAAAAAATTAAGCCCTTTAAACACTAATGAAATAGACGAAAAATAAAAGAAAAGAAAAAAAGGGACAAAAAAGAAAAGAAAAGAAACAAAGGAGCAAGCAAAAAAAAGGTGTTGGTAGCGAGGTTCGACTCGCGTTGGCTGTGTGGCAAACCATCTCCTTCACCAATTGAGTTGTTCCGCATTTCAATTACTGGGTGGCAAAAGTAATATAGATTGAATTATTATACATATATACATATACATACAACATTTTTTCCGAGATCACTGGGTGTCGTGGCACCCCCACCTGTCCACGTAGATCCCCCCTTGCTATGTTTCATCTTTTATTCTGTAGTGGGAGTAGAATAGCAATTTAAAGACATGTGATAACTTGTGCAATATTATCACCTTTTTATTAGTTATTCAACGAAAACAAATAAGTGATTTCTTGTAACACCCCGGAAACTAGTAGACCAAACTAGAGCCTCAAGCTAGGGTTCTAAGGTTTAATGTATGTGAATTCGAGTCGTATATGAGACTTTATGTGCTTAGAATGAGGGGTTTAGTGGTTGAACGTCAAGGTACGTGTTAGACCTCGTAGCATATAAGACCATTTGGAGTTTGGTTGAGCATGGGTAAGGTAAGTGCCAAGGCAAAAGGGCAAGCCTAAGCCAAAAGGCCAAGGCTGCCCAACCTTGGCAAGCTACTGTCCAAGGGTTCACGACCACCTTCATGACCAGTGGTCTTGATCACGGTCCATGAAGACCCCTTAGACTCATGGGAGGCAGGGTCCAAAAGCTTAGCTACTGCCTAAGGGACCACGAGCCACTTCACTGCCCGTGGTCATGACCACGGCTCGTGGGAAGGCTCGTGGTCATGCCTTAGGATTTTGGGAGTTTGGTGAGTTGAGGGGAGCCACTGGTCAAGGGACCACGGGCACCACCACGGGCCGTGGCTCCCTTGACGGCTCGTGAACTTGGGCGTGGCCCCTGGCAAGGGGCTGCCTAGTGAGAGTTAGTTTAGTAAATTTCAAATCGTTTAGTTAATTAATGGGGTCGTTTTATATGAGTTTTATTCACCGATTTAAGGTATTTTAAGTCATTAGCCCCCAATTTTAATTCACTTTTCACAAGACCCAAATCAAAACCCAAATCACTCATCTTTCAAATATTTCTCTCTCTAGAAAGACCTCCATTGAAGAAGAAGCTAGGGCTTGAAGCTAAGGTCAAGAACAAAGTCTCCATTTCTAAAGGCTTGTGCTAGGGAATTGATTAAGGTATGTTTATATTATCATCTATGGGTTCTTCCACCCATAGAGCTCCCTTAATAATCCCCCAATTGTAGATCAGAAACCCAATTCTAACTAGGGTTCTTCTTAATTACATTGTGGGTAGGATGTGGGTATGATTCCAATCTAGTGGATAATACCTAATTATGATTGATTTAGCTTTGTTTAGTGATATTATGATGAATTTATGTGATTTCTATGGTAAGCCCTAGTCTAAATTGATGGATGTGATAGTTGTGGGTTTATGCCATTAGAGGTCAAATTGAAGGTTCAAAAGTGATTCTCCTAAATCAATGACATGAGTAGTAATTGTTCAAGGTTAGGAAGATATAATTATGAATTGAACTAGACTTTATTGAATATGATGGGTCTTTACTTGTAAAGATGGAATTGAGCCTTTATGATGAATTATGACTAAGAATCACCTAGTAATGAAGAGTGTGATGAGAATTGCTTAAGATGAAGCTTATTACTTGAATGTCTTGTGATCTAGATGTGCATGATGATAGAATGAAGTAAAGCTTTGAGAGTAAGTCTTGTAGTCATGAATGTTAAATCACTAGAGCTTTGAGAGTAGAGTCAATGTGATGAATAGAAGTCTAAAAGGTGGATTTGTGGTGAAAGGCCTATACTCACCTAATCTACTTTATGAATGCTTGAAAGTATGAAGTGATAGAATCAATTGAACATGGATTGGTTGTCAAGGATATCTTTCCATGAGATATGAGTGTTAAGCAAGGCTTAACAAGTAAACCTTGGGGTGTATACTTGGCTCCAAGTGGATATTGACAATGAGATGGAGTGTCACACAAGATAGGGTCCGGGCTCCAAGTAGAAAGGAGAACCACACCTAGTTGATGTGAGGACTATCTAAGTTAAAGGGGGAACTCTTACGTAGTAGAGTGTGGGTTTTCCCAAAGTTAGGTCTCATGAGATTGAAGCCTTCACATAGTTGAGTTAAGGTTTCTAGTAGCAATTTCCATATCCAATGAACTAAGACATGCTTGAAGAAGCATCCCATAGTGTTCTAAAGCATAATTGAACTAAGACTTACTTAAAGAAGTACCTCATAGTGTTCAAGAGTATGAATGGACTTATACATGCTTAAAGTAGTATCTCATAGGGTCCATGTAGATGATGAACCTAGACATGTTGAAAGTAGTGTCTCATAGGGTTCAACCTAATAATGAACTAAGATGTGCTTAAGAGAGCACCTCATAGTGTTCTAAAGTTAAAGAGAGGAACTAGCTTTCAAATCAAGAAGTATTAGTATGAGGACCTAAAAGTAGTACTTAGCATGAGTAGTATTATGGGATGCTATTCATGCATGGCACAAGTATGACTTAGGGTCATTCAAGAAAGAGTTCTTATGAGTGATGTATTTTAAGATAGGGTTGTGCTATAGTTGCCTTCCATGATATGTTTGACTAAGGATGGTAGTTCCCTTGTCCATATGAAGTAAGATAAAGAATGAGACTAAAGGAGGGTAAGTATGACTATGTTGACTTCAAGGTGATACTTAGTGTGAATGATATTATGGGATGCCTTTCATGCATTGCACAAGTGTACCTTTAGGTTACTTAGGAGTATGATACCCATATGGTAAAGAAGCTTAAGAGTTGACCATGTATATAGACTATGATTAAGATGACTAAAAAGGGGTACTTAGCATGAGTGGTATTATGGGATGCTATTCATGCTTTGCACTTGTATGCTTTTGAGGTTACTTGAGAATGGTGCTATTATGGTATAGATGACTATGAGTCAATTATGTTTATATGAATATGGCTTATATCCTATGCTCAATTATTATGTCTTATGTTGGCTTATGATTATATGATGCTTAGGTTGAAGATTATGTTATGACTATGTGATCATCTCTTATGCTTATGTCTTATGTTGACTAACCATTTTAAGATGCTCTTATGTTGTTGTGTTAGCTTTCATACTTGGTATATTTTGTACTAACACATATTACCTACATTCTAATCAAATGTAGGGTTTCGGAGTTTGAGTTTCCTTTGGAGGATAGCTTTCTAGAAGTTGCAAGAAGAGTTGAAGATTTTGGTGAGTCCTCATAGCTTCGAGGACAAACCCATTATTCATTTATGTCATTTCTTTATGTTTTAGACATTGTATGGGATGCGTCCCAAGTCTTTTATTCAAGAGTTTAATAGATGGTTTGAGACAAGGATTTAGTAAAGACTTCCGCTTGCTTATGAAAATGTTTTCGATTGTATGGTTTTAAAGAAGTTTTAAATTTTCCGTACTTTTCTAGTATCTTATGTTGTGATTTTGCTAAGGGCTTGTATAAGACCCTTTCGGGGTCAAGTACGCCATGTTACGTCTAGGGGGTACCCCTGGGTCGTGACATTTCTCTGCCGCATTAATTTGTAATACTGATCCTTTTAAAGTATTTACTCGAGATGGTAGAGTCGCGTGTTGATAACATATTATGAAACTATATAAAACAATAAGAAGAAAGTAGTAGAGAGAAGAAAGAAGACTTCTTATTCATCTCGAATGATATTAGGGTTTGAGGTATACTCATAAATCTGAATTACAATGCAAGAAAATTCTTTTATTTATAGAGGAGAACTGACTTAGTCTCCAACAGGGGCGGAGCCACGTAGGCTCCACGGTGTCCAATTGGACATCCTTCGTCGAAAAATTATACTATATATACATGTAAAGTTTTGACTTTATGTTGGTATATATAGAATTTAGACACCCTGAAATAACAAAGTAATGTGTAGTGTAGTTGGCAATAGCCGGTGCGAACATGCTCTTTGCCCTGATTCGATTCCACGCAGGAGTGTTTCATTTTTTTGTAATTATTTTGACTTCTTGAATTTAATTAAGTAAATAAACATGCATAACTTTAACATAAATGTTCAGTAGCTTGATGGTTAACAGTGTCATGATTGGCTTTGGGGATCCAAGTTCGAATCTTACCTCCACTAACTATTTTTTTTTTAATTAAAATTGAATTATTTCCTTAAATTTTAATACTTTTTCCTTGTGGAATAAGATTTTCTTAAATTTAATACTTTTTCCTTGTGGATTTTTTTTAAAATTAAAATTGAATTATTTCCTTAAATTTTAATACTTTTTCCTTGTGGAATAAGATTTCCTTAAATTTTAATATTTTTTTCTTGTGGAATAAGGTTTTCTTTCTCTGGGAGACTCATTTACCCAAATTATATCACAATATCATTAAGAATAGAATCTCAATAGTTCTCTCTCTATTTTTTCTTCTCTTTCTCTTATTTTATAACAAAAATAACCAACTTAATATTTTAGTTTTGAGTTTCAATGGACATGAGGAATTATTATAATAGAGTACGAAAAAAAGTTCGACTTTTCTAAGTCAACCATATAAAGAAACAGGTAGATCAATAATATATTTAAATTACGTTTTCAATAGTAGTTTATTTTATCTTTATATTAGTTTTGAATTATACACTTGTAATTCTATTAAAAATATTCTTATATTTAATTAAATATTACTTAACTTGATTATTTGTTTTGGGTAATTTAAATCGTCGTTTTTATAAAAAAAAATTACTATTAAAAGTTTGGACACCCTTCATGAAATTTCTGGCTACGCCACTGGTCTCCAACTAGGATTCTTTACTTTTCTCCAAAGGATTCCACATATTAGACATTCGCTGTAACACAAATATGTTTATAAAAAATAAAAACTTTTATTTTCTTAATGCCCTGTCTTGGTCCAAATGAGGATAACATTTTTTCTTCTGCATGCCCATAAAATTTTAAAAAATTCAAACATCTTAGAGATAGATTGAAAGGTAAAATTTCTTGAACAAATTACAACCAATTATCTACTATGGTACAATATAATAGGTCCACTCATCAAGATGATACCTTACACCTAGTACTTTCTTTTTATAATAAAGGATGAACATAAAATCAAAGTCAACGTGAAATACCCTAATAACTAGATCACAATGTCAATAAGGGAGAACCTTTTTACATCACAAAATATATGGAGGACTCACAAGAGAAATTAACATACATGTTAAGGGTATCGAAGTGTTCAAAAGAATTAGTAAATTAAAGTGGTGATAAATTAAAATCATAATTATGACGATAGATTGTATGATAAACAATATAGTAATAAACACCCATGATTGAACATATATATATATTTTAGCATATGTGACATCATAAAATGCATTAGCGTCAAATAAAGAGATAGTGAAAGAGGAAGTTCTTGCAACAGTCCTTCTATTAGATGAAATGCAAACCTAATATGTGAAAGCAAAAATATTCTTTAGGTCATTTAAGAAAATAAAATGACACGAAAGAAAAGGGATGCTAAGTATTTATGCAGATGGAAATATCCACAAAATACAAATGGATTAGTTAAAAGATTAATACATAATTATTTATATTTGGCTACAAATTTACAATTAGAATAGACATATACCTAATGGTCTCGCTTGATTATTTTATGAAATTTATCAATGCACTCTTTTTTATTTGAATTCCATAAAAATATAGGCATTATGTTAACTTGAATAGCGGAGTAAGGACGATAAATTCTCACAAGCATTATCAACCCAATTAATCAGTTATTCAATTCAAGTGGATACTCAATAAGATTGTTAGTTAATTCATAATCTTGAAATTTTCTCTCATTGATTTCATTAACCTAAGTGTTTCTTCTCTTTTTGCGTCTAGCTTGAAATCAAGATGATTTAGTGTGATTTGTGAGTAATTCATCAGGATATATAACTGGACTAAATATATCATGAAGTTAAACATGTGTGACATGACTTGTATGACATGTACTTCTCTGTTTGTAATTTTGAAGTCATAACAATCAAATATGATTTGTGAGTAATCCACATGAATATAGCAAGAGTGGTATTGCTCTATTATGATTTGATGTCACAATTTTGAAATGTATTTTTTCCTATAATTATTTGCTTGTATCTCTGAAATCATGACGATGCAATATGATTTACGAAAAATCTAATTAGACAATTCAATTGAATATAACATGAAGTTATATCGGTTTTATAAGACTTAGATGACGCATATGTTATCATTGTTATACCATTTATATCATTCAAACTTAAGGGTATTTTAGTTTCTCATTAAAGTTAAAAAGGTCATTTTCACACCAAATGTCAAAACTAGGGACAATATTTAAATAACAACCCAAAAATATCTTTTTTTGTGAAAATCTTCCAATTTATGAAAATTGACATGTTTTACACTTACCAAATTCTTCAATTCCCCATCTCATCCCATGACCTCCACCACTTATATAGCTTCTTAGATGTCATCTAGCTCTTCTTATTTCACATTATCCAAATCCTAATAAGGGGAAAAAACCAAAGAACTCCCTTGTGACAACAAGGAATATTAGTTGTAGGATTTCAGACCACTAAGAAAATATTTGGCCTTATCTCACGTTATCCAAATCCTAAGGAGGAAACTAAAGTACTCTTTGGTGTCAACAAGGGCTATATTGTTACTAATGTTTTGACCACTAATTATTTCTACTCGTTTGTACTGATTTTTGCAACATGTTCAAAAAAAATTGCAACAAAAAACTTGGAAATAATATTTTGAAAGTCTTTTTTTAATTCTCAAAAAGGTTTTTAAAAGACTCTTCTTTCAAAATATTTTCCCTTGAACTTTCTTATCTTAATAAATATAAATGAGACAAACAACACAAATCCCACTAGTTTAAGAGCAATTACTTCTCTTCATGCGAATTTCTAATATTACAAATTTTATCAGAATTTGGACTTTGACTACATGCATCTGGACGCGCCAGATACATGTATCTCGAATACATGAGGTCAAAATTATGTGTAATTTGTTCCAAATATACTATATTCAAGTGGATTCATATGTATTTGACTCTCTCACCCATTTCTCTCCATATATATTTGGTATCCTAGATATATGTATCTAGTGTGATTCACGTGTATCTGGGATACATAGACTATTTTACTCGCTTCCATTCTATCTCGCTCGCTTCTCTCCTTCTCTCACTCGCCCCTCTCCTATTTCAGTGTATCAGATAGCAAAAATACATGTATCTACGTGTATCTGATTTGAAATTTGATAAGAAATTATCAACTAATGAGACAATATGCAATTATTTCAAACTAAAAGGAAAAATTAATAAATATGGTAGAAATGTTTGTATAATTAGATAGTTTTTCCATATAAATAATTATGAAAGATGTTTGACTAAATTTATAAGCCGGTCAAATCAAATCGTAAATACTTTTCAACCTATTTATTCATTTGATAAAGGGAAAAAGGATATACCCCGAACTATCGTAAATGGTATGCAGATATCCTCCGTCACACTTTTGAGACATTGGTGCCCCTTCCGACCAAAAACTAGAGCTTATATGCCCTTCACTCTAACGGAAGACTAAATAGGGACACGTGGCACAATCTTATCCGTTGATAAATGTCGGATCGGTGGATAAGATTATGACACGTGGATGTCCGTTAGTATAAAGGGTATATATGCTCTAGTTTTTGGACGGCAGGGGCACTAATGTCCCAAAAGTATGATGGAGGATATTTGCATAACATTTACGATAGTTCGGGGATATATTTGTCCTTTTTCCTTTTGATAAATATCAAAAGTACTTAAAACCCATAAAATGATCACATTGAATTTATGATTTTTCAATTTATAAGTATCTTTTGTTTAATCAAATATTTTATCCCTAATATTTTTTTATAATTGTCCATATATATCTTTTCTCAAACAAAATTTCTAACTCTTTCCATCTCATTTTCATCATTCGTCCCTTCTTTTAATGTAAAAATAAAAATACTTTTAAATCTATATTTTCATAAATAACTTTAAGAATATATACTCAACACTTTTATTCAAACACAAATTACTTTGTTTGTAAAATCAATTTCGACACCTAAAAATATCTTTCAACATTTAGTAGTTTCTCCTTTCGTTCCTTTTTAGTTGCTATAATATAATTTTGTACGACCCTAAAGAAAAATTAATTAAAAGTATAATTTGACTAATATATTTTTATTACATTCTTTAGTCTTTATCTATTTACATTTTTCTTAATTCTAGAATAATTAATACAAATGGTAAAGTTGAAAAATAATTAATTCTTTCTTGATTTTCTTAATTGATACGTATTTAGGAACAAATTATATTTTAAATGGAAAAGGGTAAAAAAATGTCCTTAAACTATGTGAAATGAAAAAAATGCCCTCCATTTATAATTTGATCCAAAAATACCCTTACATCAATGCTTTGAACCAAAAATGCCCTTCTTATTACTTAATGGGTAAAAATGCCCTTTTTCCAAATAAATATATTATCTATTTTCATTTTAACACATTTTTTTCTAATAATATTTTTTAAAAATTAGCAAAGGCTTATACCTCTTCAATTTGATTTTTTTTTAATTATAATTGATTTTTATCGTTATATAAATAAAAATTAACGATAAATTTATTAGAGAAAATACATAGAAAAAATCTCTGAACTTGGTCGGATTACTTACTTTAGTACTTAAACTTAACATCTTTGAAGTGAATTAAAAATCACTATGAGATTATTATACCACTCTCACTTGCCACATCCTAGCCATGTAAGTACCACAACATAGTCATGTCAGCGCCACATCATTAATTAAATTTTTTATTAATTATTTTCACAAAATTTTCGTTTAACACTTTTTAAAATTAATTTACACTAAGTAATTAATCACAAATATATTTTCTAAAATTAAAATTTAAGATGGGGATCCATTTTTATTCCCCATACCCTGCCCCACCCACCCCCTTTTTATTTCCCCCCATACCTAGCCCCCACCCACCCCTTCACTTCTTTCTTCTTCCTTCTTCTTCACCATTTCTAGCTCTTAAGTGTTCATTTTTTTCCTCTTCATATTTTTCAATGAGCTCCACCAGACCTCCTGTTTCCCTTCCTTTCTTCGTCTTATTTGGTGAACCAAGAAGGTTTTTTTTTAGCTCCGATGAAAATCGACAAAATTTATAGGTGTGAAATTGACGTCAATAATAAGATGTTGGTGTTGGGTTTTGTGGATTACTAAAGAGATGGTGAAATTGAGGTAGTTGATAGAGTTGAAGATGAAGATGGAGGAAAAAAGGATGCTTCAATGGAGAAGAAGCTTATTGGGGAAGACCATAAAATGAAGAGAAAAAAACTAAAAGTTTTATGGGCCAATAGGAAAATTCATATAATTTAATAAAAATTAATATATTAAGAAAATAATATTTAAAATATAATTATATATTGACCTATAAAAAAATGACATGCGTATGATTTTATATATTTTTTTCTTTTTTAACTCCTTCACACGCTATTAGGTGAGTGAACTCACTCTCTTTGCCACGTCATCCCTTAGGGTTGCATTTAATTCACTTCAAAGATGTTAAGGAGCTATTTAAATGCCCGTGTAGTTTAAGTGCTAAAGTAAGTTATCCTATCAAGTTCAGTTTTTTTTTATTTTTATGTGTTTTCTCAATTTATTATGATCTTATTATATGATATTTATTATCCATTAAAAGGTACATAAAATTATTCTATTTTAATTGATAAAATGAGATTAAGGATAAAAAATTATTTGCTACATTTTTATTAGTCAATGTGATTTTTTTTTAAAAAAAAACAAAAATAGACTTCTTTGAAATACCCTTTTTTTTTTTTTATAAAAAAAATAGCTTCCCAAAAAAACAAAAAAACAAAAATAACTCCCGGCCAAAATAAGAATCTAAGGAAAGGAGTATCTCTACGTGGCACAAGCAGCTTCAACATTTTTTTCCGCGGCAGGTTGATCAGATCACTTGTTTATTCACATTCACATTTGTGTGGAGCAAATTTTACACTGTCACCATCAATCATGACTTGGATATCATCTTTCTGAATTATTATTATTATTATTAATTTCAAAACACAAAAATTCTATTCTGATTTCTGACAATTCAATTTCATCAAATTTTTTTAAAAAAAATTGCAGTAAGCCAGAGTTCTAATCTTCATTCTTTCCAAATGAGTGCTGCAACATTCACTCATGTAGCATTTACCAATAATAATCCAATATGGAGAAAACCCAATTCAATAAGAAGTTCTACTACAACAACAACAAACTGCAAATACTCCACCACTTCTTTTGTTACAAGAGCAACTTCTTCTTCGAATCCGGAAACTGATAATGAGAAGAAAAATAAGAGGAAGAAAAAGAAGGTAGTGATTGACAATAAGGAGCAAAAAGTACAGGAAACGGTGGAGGAGAAGGAGCGGGAGCAGGTGCAAGAGTTACAATCTTCGTCAGTTTCTGTTATAAAGAGATTGGATGATGTAAATCCAGTGGGATTAGGAAGGCGTTCACGTCAAGTGTTTGATGAAGTGTGGCGAAAGTTTTCAGGATTAGGGCAAATTTCGAGAACAATTCGTTCTGATGATGAGAGTACTTTGCTTATTAGAGAAGGTGGACCGATGTGTGAATTCGCTATTCCTGGTGCTCAGAATACTACTGTGCTTGTTGTTGGTGCCACTAGTCGCGTTGGTAGAATTGTTGTGCGCAAACTCATGCTTAGGGGTTACACTGTCAAGGTCCATTTCTCGATTACTTTTTGCCTGTTGCTCTACTTTAATTTCCGTTTTCTTTAGTAATTGCATATATTGTGGATTCTGGATTATACATAAACGGACATTCAAACTTAAATAAGCACTCTAACTTTGAGAGTGCACATTTAGACACCTCAACTTATCTCCACATTGTGTTAGTTGAACACTCTTTAACATACAAAATGATCATTTGAACACCTCCAGAATTTATGTGTCACGTGGTGTCCATGAGGCATAGTGAGGAGGAGTTGGAGTGTTTAGTTGCCATTTGAGGTGTCTAGATGTGCACTCTCAAAGTTAGAGTGCTTACTTGCCTGTTGAGGCCAAGTTTGAGTATCTGTTTATGTAGTATGCTAAAACATGATTAGTGAGCATTTATATCGTTGGCCCCAACTTGTTTGAGAATGTTGTGTAGTTTTGTTATTGTCGTTGTTGTTGCATTTTTGTGCATATAGAAAGTTCTATTATAAAGTTTGAGAATGTTGTGTAGTTTTGTAATTGTCGTTGTTGCATTTGTGTGCGCATAGAAAGTTTTATTATAAGGTTTCAAATTGAGAGTTGAAACACTTATTGACACGAGCTTTTAAATTTTGAAAGAGATTGTATGGCAGCTTAGGGATATGTGTGAGATTTAGAGAATCTTTAGTTTCGGAGAATATTGGAACAGTTAGCGAAAAGGGTCAAATGGATTGGAAAGAATATAGATGAGAAGATAGATAATTCATATCGCTGACCCTAACTAGTTTGGGATTAAGATGTTGTGTTAGTTGTAAATATATATAAGGAATCGACAATGTTTGAATCCTAAATCAAGCTCTGAGAGTTTGAGTGCTGCCTTCCCGTTAACTATATATTTCTTTTTTCTTTGGTTGAATATATTTACTTGATATCCAACTGAGATGCTACTCATCACTTACAATTTGTCTTACATTCCTTCACAGGCTCTAGTAAGGAAAGCTGAACCGGAAGTGGTTGACATGCTACCAAGGTCTGTGGAGCTAGTGACAGGCGATGTTGGTGATCCTTCCAGTCTTAAAAATGCAGTGCAAGGTTGCAACAAAATCATCTATTGTGCCACTGCTCGGTCTTCAATCACTGGGGATCTCATCAGAGTTGATCATCAAGGGGTTTACAATCTCACCAAAGCGTTGCAGGTATTTGTTTTCTTCCACTATCTTGTTTTGGTACATCAGTGGCAAGGTTACACCAATTAGTGGGAATGGAAAAGGAATAAAGAAACAGAAAGCCCAAGGGTTGGGTTTGATGTCTGACAGTAGTTTGGATGACAAAATCTTCCTCTCAAAATGCTGCATAAGATGCTTGTACAAATACTGCTAGCACTAC
>JAJOOR010028931.1:0-13248 GCA_036250505.1 Solanum acaule
GAGTTAAGATAAAGAGGAAGGTAATGTATTGTATGCATTGAATGTGCCTAAAATGTTATAAGTGGCTCTATGTGCAATTATGAATGGGTTCCATGTGTGTGATGATGTATGTGGTTTATATTATGCCTAATGTACTAAATGTTCATGAAGTTTCTCTAAAAAGGCATGATGCATGGTTTCCAACTAAATGTCCTTTTAAAAGCATGTTTTGCATGGTTATCATACTTAATGCATTCTTGTACTAACACCATTCTTCTTCATCTTTTTACACCAAGTGTAGGTGATGGTGACTAAAGGGTCTTTCCTAGAAGTGATGAGCTTGGCTTACTATTCCCAAGTTCGGGTGTGTCCTTAAAGATTCAAGGACCTTTATGTTAAAGTCTTTCCTTAAGTTATATGTACTAGATAGTAATTTCTTTCGTATTGTAAGGGATGTGTCCCTCTTGTGTTATAGTCATGTTTTAAGATGGCTACCTTTAGACGTAGTACTCCAATTTTTGTATTAAAGGTTTAATGAGGTGACTTTTATGTCTTGTGTTATATTATGAAAAAGTTTTAAATTTTCCGCTATTTTTCTATCATAAATGCTATGACGAATGCTAAGGGCTTGTATAAGACCTCTTTGAGGTCAAATACGCCGGTAACGACTAGGGGGTGCTCTCGAGTCATTACAGCTTCTAAAGACAGTGATGCCTTTCTCCTTCCTTGAACCCTCTCTTGAACTTATACTTCGTCAAAATTTTGGACTATTTTACAACTTCATATTTATGCAAAACTCTTCTAAAACTCAAATGTTAGGCTCTAGTTTCACCTATCAATTTTTTTCCAGGTTGTTACATTATCCCCCCCTTAGAAACATTCGTCCTCGAATGACACTTTGAACACTTGTAGGGGAATAAAGACTCGAGACTAGCAGCCCATCATGCATGACATATCAATCAAATACACAAATCATAGGAGGAAACATCAACTCCATATCATAAGCTCAATGCACACAAAAATGTAGGAACTACGTCCACAACTTCATTATGCACCAAAATTTCCATTTCACACAAACATGGGAGGAACTACCTTCTCCAACACAAGCCAGCTTATCACAACAATATTAAGCCAACATGCTATTTCATCACAACATAACTAAACATGTTCATCAACTTATCTCATGAGGTCACATATGTCAACATCATAACCAAATTCAATACAACATGAGATTCAACATATCTTTTCATTACACACAATTAAGCATGCTCACAAATTTACCTCATAAGTCAAATTATGCAATAATCAAACCAAAGCGATTCAACAAGAGGAACATATAATTCATGACAGACTCAATTATGTACTATATACTTCCTCACATGGACCTACACCATATAGGAAGAAACCATGGAAAAAGATTACATAATAAACAAAACTCCTAATTCATTACAAACTCAAGAGAAACTACTTACCTCAAGTTTGAATAGGAGTAGCAAGAAAGAGATGAGGATAACGGGACTTCATATCAGCCTCGGCCTCCCATGTAGCACTCTCTACTAGATTATTCTGCCATAGAACCTTAACGGAAGCTACTTCTTTATTCCTCAACCTCCTCACTTGCCGGTCTAGAATCTCAATCGGAACCTCTTCATAAGAAAGGTTCTCATCAACATCCAAACCTTCTAAAGGAAGTATGGATACCGGATCACCTATACACTTTTTGAGCATAGAGACGTGAAATACCGGGTGAACCGGAGCCAAATTATTAGGCAAGTTCAATTCATAAACAACATTTCCAACTCTTTTTCAAAATCTCATAAGGGCCAACATACCGGGGACTAAGCTTCCATTTTTTACCAAACCTCATTACCCCTTTCATCGGCGAGATCTTTAAGTAGACCCAATCACCGACCTCAAATTCGAGATCCCTCTTTCTATTGTCGACATAAGACTTTTGCCGACTTTGAGCCGTCTTCAACCTATCTCTTATAAGTCGAACCTTTTCAATAGCCTCATAAACCATCTCAGGACCAAGAAGAGCAAATTCACCTACTTCAAACCAACCAACCAGAGATCTACACCTCCTACCATAAAGTTCTTCAAATGGAGCCATGGCAATACTTGAATGGTAACTATTGTTGTAGGCAAATTCAATCAAGGGAAGGTGATCATCCCAATTACCTTTGAAATTGATCACACACACTCTCAATATGTCCTCTAAGGTTTGAATGGTCCTCTCTTCTTGACCATCTATTTGAGGGTGAAATGCGGTACTAAGCTTCACTTTAGTACCAAGGCTATCTTGGAAAGCCTTCCAAAAGTGCAAAGTAAATTGAGTACCTCTATCCGAAATAATAGACAAAGGAACTCCATGTAACCTTACCACTTCTTTTAGGTACAACTTAGCATAGTCTTCCGCCGAATACGAACCCTTGATGGGAAGGAAATGGGTTGATTTAGTCATCCTGTCAACAATGACCCAAATAGAATCACGTTGCCTTCAAGTACGAGGCAAACCTACCACAAAGTCCATATTGACATCCTCCCACTTCTAAGTGGGAATGCTTATATCTTGAGATAAACATCCCAGTCTTTGATGCTCGGCTTTGACTTGTTGGCAATTTGGGCATTTGGCCACAAAGCTCGCTATATCCCTCTTCATTTCGTTCCACCAATAGATCTCTTGTAGGTCACGATACATTTTGGTGGCTCCGGGATGTATAGAATATCGAGAACCGTGTGCCTCTTCCAAAATTCTCTCCCATAAGTCATCCACATCCGGCACACACAATCTTCCTTAGTACTTAAGCACCCCATCTCCCCCTTGGGAGAAAGCCACACCGAACTTATCAAGAACCGACTCTTTCAATTCCATCAAAGTAGTATCTTAACCTCAACCACAAGTGATGACTCGAAACAGTGATGAACCATAAACCCACCCTTGGAGGAATCCCTTAGTTGAACACCTAACCGAGCCAACCTATGTACCTCCCGAGCTAACTCCTTTTTCTCATCCTCTATGTGAGCAACACTACCCATGGACACTCTACCCAACGCATCTGCAACCACATTAGCCTTTCCGTGGTGGTATAGGACATTCATATCATAGTCCTTTAAAAGTTCCAACCACCTCCTTTGTCAGAGATTCAAATCTTTTTGGCTAAAAACATATTGAAGACTTTTGTGGTCGGTAAACACAACTACATGTACCCCACAGAGATAGTGTCTCCATATCTTTAAAGCAAAGACTACCGCCGCTAGTTCGAGATCGTGGGTTGGATAGTTCTTTTCATGAATATTTAATTGTCTAGAAGCATAAACGATTACTTTGCCATGTTGCATAAGGACACACCCCAACCTTACTCTTCAAGCATCACAATATACTACAAACCCTTCGGTACCCTCCGGTAAGGTCAATACCGGAGCGGAGGTAAGCTTATCTTTCAACAATTGAAAATTCATTTCACAAGACTCCGACCATTCAAACTTAACCTTCTTTTAGGTGAAAGCCATTAGTGGAGAAGCAATTGAGGAGAAACCCTCAACAAATCTTCTATAATAACCGGCTAGTCCCAAAAAGCTTCTAATGTCGGTAGGGCTTAAGGGTCTAGGCCATTTCTTAACCACCTCCGTTTTCTTTGGATCTACTTCAATTCCCTCATTTAACACTACATGACCGAGAAATGCAACTAATCTCAACCAAAATACACATTTGCTAAACTTAGCATACAACCGTTGGTCCTTGAGAACTTGCAACACCATCCTCAAATGTTCCATGTGGTCATTCTCACTCTTAGAATATATCAAAATGTCATCAATGAAAACAATCACGAATGAGTCAAGATATTGTCTAAACACCCTATTCATAAGGTCCATGAATGCCGCCGGGGAATTTGTGAGACCAAAAGACATTACTAGGAACTCAAAATGACCATATCTTGTTCGGAATGCCGTTTTAGGAACATCAACACCTCTCACCCTAAGTTGGTGATAACCCGACCTTAAGTCAATCTTCAAAAAGTAGCTCGCCCCTTGGAGTTGGTCAAATAAGTCATCAATCCTAGGGAGCGGGTACTTATTCTTTATAGTGACCTTGTTCAATTGTCGATAATCAATACACATCCTAAGTGACCCATCTTTCTTCTTCACAAACAAAATCGGTGCACCCCATGGTGATATGCTTGGTTGTATAAAACCCTTATCTAGCAAATCTTTAAGTTGAGCCTTTAATTCCTTCAATTCGGCTGGGGCCATCCGGTAAGGAGGAATAGATATCGATTGTGTATTCGGCAAGAGATCTATGCCGAAGTCAATTTCCCATTCGGGAGGGATTTCGGGCAAGTCATTAGGAAAGACTTCTGAAAACTTCCTTACTATGGGGACCGACTCTAATGGAGGAGTCTCGAACTCAAAGTCCTTAACTCTCACAATATGGTAGATACATCCCTTAGAAATCATTTTACAAGCTTTTAGACATGAAATAATTCGACCTCTAGGAATCAAGTTTCCTCCCTTCCATTCTACAATGGGTTCATTAGGAAATTGAAACTTCACAACTCGGGTTCTACAATCTATGGAAGCAAAACAAGCATGAAGCTAATCCATCCCCAATATGACATCAAAGTCCAACATTTCAAGTTATACCAAATCAAGCAAAGTGACTCTATTGGACAATGAAATGGGACAACCCCTAAAACCTCTTTTTGCTAAAACCGAATCACTTACCGGGGTAGACACGGAAAAAGGTTCTTTTAGGGTTTCGGGGAGCACATAAAATTTCATAGCCACTGAAGGAGTAACAAAAGATAAAGTGGTACCCGGGTCTAACAATGCATAAACATTAATTGAAAATACTTGCAACATACCGGTAACAACGTTCGGAGAGCTCTCTTGATCACCTAGGGATTGGAGAGCATAGAAGCGATTCTTCTTAGGAGCATCGGAGTTAGACCCACTTGGTTGTGCTTGCTTAATCTCCCTCCCTTGAACCTTCAACATAGGGCAATCTCTCCTCATATGACCACTCTTTCCACAATTAAAGCAATTGTCCGTGCCGACTAGACACTTGCTTTGATGCTTCTTGCCACACTTTTCACAATTAGGTTTTCAACATAAGAACCACCACCTCTTCCTCCTTGTGGTATAGGGGTAGACACCCTACCTTTGTTCGGCCTTGGAGCATTGGAAGGACTTAGGTTGGGAAACCTCTTCTTAAACCTTGGTTCACCTTGGCCTTCAAACTTACCCTTAGATGAATTTCCCTCATCGGCCCTTGGCCTCTTTACCTCCCTATTCCTCTTTTTAAGCCTTCAGTCTTCCACTTGTTGAGCATGTACCATAAACCTAGAGATATTCATGTCATCATGGAGCATTACCGCCTGACATTCTTCTTCAATAGCATCAGAAACACCGGTGACAAAATGACTCATTTCATCCCTTGGATTAGAAACCAAGGATGGAGCATACTTGGATAACTTCATGAACTTCAAGGAGTATTCTTGGACACTCATCCCTCCTTGATGGAGATTGTTGAACTCCTCAACTTTTGCCTCTCTCTTTTCACGGGGAAAAAACCTATCAAGGAAAGCCTTCTTGAAAATTTCCCAAGTAATGGGACCCGCTCCTATAGCCCTATTATCCCGCCATTGATTGTACAAAGTTTGGGCCACATCCTTCAATTGATACCCGGCCAACTCAGCCTTCTCAACCGAAGTAATCCCATAGCATACACTATCTTGTAGATCTCCTCTACGAACTCTTGTGGGTCCTCATTGATCTTGGATCCAAAGAACATAGGAGGATTCATACGGGTGAAATCCCTCAACCATGAGGCCATGTTACTAGCATTGGGATTTGCCCGTGGCCCCATATCTCGATTAGCATGGTCCGTCAAAGCTTGAGCTTGAGTGGTGACGGCTTGAGTTTGTGCCGTCATGAGTTGAGTCACGGTATGAAGAGCCGCTCTTATCTCTATATTAGACATAGCCCCTTCATCAATAGGAGCTTGAGGATTTTGAGGAGCTTGAGGGTTTTGAGGAACATGAGGGGGAACCTCCTAATTCACATTTTCCTCTCTGGCCCTCCTAGCATTAGTCTTTTTTGTATTCGTAGCCTATAAGCACAGAAAAGGATTAGAAGGAAAACTTAATAGAACTAAAACTCTTAAGGCACGACCAATAAGTAATCAAGAAGTGAAAGTTCCTAAGCATCTTATAGCCTCTCATTCATAAGTGTGGCGCACTTCACACTTATGAACAAGACTCTACTCGACGTGGTTTCATGAGACATCAATCCTAATATTATCCAATTAACTTATGCTCTGATACCAAGTTTTTCACGCCCCGAGAGCACCCCTAGATGTAACACGGTGTACTTGACCCCGAAGGGGTCTTATACGAGCCCTTAGCATAATCGTCATTGCATATAGACATTGAATAATACGGAAATTTAAAAACTTTTCAACATCAATGTCAGAGTGTCTCATAATAGAAAATAGAAAGTGGAATGTCTAGATATCATCATCTCAATGAAACCATCTAAGTACACATAAGAGTCTCAATTAGGGACCATAGCCCTTTACAATAGAATCGTCTCAAAATAACAAGTACATAAGAAATCTAATAGTCTATTACAATATAAGGAACATAAGTGTCATAATGTGTGTCCTCGAAACTTGAGGACATACCAAAAAGTCTTGGAGAAAGTCTAAGTCCAAGCTTGAACCTCCTAGTAGCACAATCACTTCCCAGAACCTACACTTATTAGAAAAATGAAGAAATATGGGTTAGCATAAATAATTGTACTAAGTATGGAAGCCATGCGATTAAAACCATTTAAAACATGAATAAAGGGGGGCTTTAGTTTAAAACATGCTACTTCAAGTTAAAAGCCATAATGCATATTCAAGGAACATTTAACCAATCCACATTACAAGATAAAGAGACATTCATGATCATAACAATAAGCCATAACCCATACCTTACATATTTGAGTTCCATTTACATCATACCAACATAGGACACCACCCATGACCCTCTTTCAAGTTCACTTGTGCAATGTACATATGAAGTCCCATACCCCCATATATACTAAGTAAAGCCATAAAGAAGACAGAAGTGTAGTCACATACATAATCAACTTCATAATAGGTGAATGAACCTTAACATCATTTATACCTTACAACATATAAAGGACTAACACAAGAACTCCTCAAAGAACCCACTTGTGCAATGCATAGGTAAAGTCCCATACCCTCACCTATACTAACTAGTATCCATCAAGTATTCCTAGTTAGAGTTCATAAGTCATTTACATAAGTCCTATTTATACATTGGATCATCTTCTTAAAACATAGGGATATTAGCACTAACTGACATAGACCATGTGAGCTTACATGGAATCCGGTGTTCTACTCCCACACCGAGAGAGAGTGTTCTACTCCCACACCGAGAGAGAGTGTTCTACTTTCCAAGGTAGAACTAACATAATAGCATCTAAGTGGATCCACTAGCTAATACCTATGTGGGCAAACATAGTTAAGGAACAAGGAGATTGCTACTAGAAACTCGAACTTGCTAGACGTAGAAGGTTTCCATCTCATGAGACAGCATATATATTGGGAACCCAGACTTGCTAAATGTAGAAGGAACCCATATGGGAAGCCAGACTTGCTAAACGTAAAAGCTTCCATCTCATATTCATGTTCACTCGGTGCTAAGCTCATATCCCATTTAAAGTAGTATTAGGCCTTTACTTACACATTAATTTAATAAGGAATGCATTAGGAATTCAACCCATCATTCATCATATAGCTCATAAGTTCTAAGATGAGAATAACCTTTCATAATAAAACCATCAACATATAATAATGTTCATTCATAGCATAGTCATATAGTGTTCATGAGATTTACCTTTTATTCATCTTACCAACACTACCATAATCATATCTTAACATTATTGTTCTTATCATAGCATACTTGTCAACACTTGGGGTTGTAGGGAAGAGGAGCATAACTCAATCACTACAATTCATAATCAAGTAGCACCTCCACCATAAGTGGATCAACAATTCAATATATGAACTTTCATCAATTTGACAACCTTCATTCATAGCCTTAAAGGATCATATCAAGTTTCAACCCTAATTCATTGATAATCAACCATCATATAGAGCAACATCATAATACAATAATGAATCCCACAATTACATATTAAATCTTCATCCTTAATTCACCATTAAAGTCATACTAGAGTTTAAAGCGAGAAAGAAGGGGAAATTTATGGGTCTTGTGGGGATTTGTTCAAAAATCATCAACATGACATTAATTATTCCACAAATCATCATATCCAACCATAATTAATCATTATAATTCAATGAAAACACATTTGGAAAGTGACCCACGAAATTGAGAGAAAAACCTAGAATTTGGGGAACTTTGAAATCCAATTTTGAGAGGGCCTCTTTGGGAAACGATCCCAAGAGTGAAGAGCAACCATACCTTAGTTGATTCCTTGAGAATCAATGGAGAAACTCCAAGCAATTTGGGAAAGAACCTTGAAACCCTAGCAATCCTAACTCCAATGCCTTCTTTTTCTTCTTTTTCTTGAGTCTAGAGAGAAAAATATTGGAGAGGAGGGGAAGATGAACTTTTATTCTTATTTTTTTTAAGTGGGTGTTGTGAAAGTGATTTATTTTGGGAGTATTTTAACATAAAATACCTTATATAGTTATTTAGAAATAATATAAATATTACCCACTTCTTAATTTAACTTAAAAATAATATTTATGAAAACACCCCTTGCCCACATTGACTTGCCAAATAAAACTTAGGTAAAGTCAAAAGGGAGCATTTAAGGTCCTTGAAGTGGTCCACTAGCCTTGGACTCTCCCTTGGACTTTGCCTTTGGCTTTTTAAAGCTAAGGCATATCCATGGGAGTATTCAAATGACCTATTTATTTCATATATATATTTATTTAAAAATAATATCGATTATACCCATTTAATTTATACTAAAAAGGAAATTATGAAATTGCCCCTTTTTATGCCTCCCTTGGATTGCCCAAAAATCTAAATAATTGTTTAAGGGACCTTTAAGGGTCGTGGACTGCTTCAAGTCCCTTGAACCCATACGTGAACTGCCAACTTTGCCGAAAATGGCTAAGGCAAAGTTCACGAGGCCCTTAAGGGCAGTGAACTGCTTCATGTCCCTTGAAGCCTCAAGTGAACTGCCTTTATGCCAAAAATGGTTAAGGCATTGTTCACGAGAGCTTCTAAGGACAGTGAACTGCTTCACGTGCCTTGAAGCCTCTCTTGAACAAATGCCTTTTGCCCACACGGCTAAGGCAAAGTTCAAGGGAGCTTCTAAGGATAGTGAACTGCTTCACGTGCCTTGATGCCTCTCTTGAACAAATGCCTTTTGCCCACATGTCTAAGGCAAAGTTCAAGGGAGCTTCTAAGGACAGTGATGCTTTTCGCCTTCATTGAACCCTCTCTTGAACTTATACTTAGTCAAAATTTTGGACTATTTTACAACTTCACATTTATACAAAAACTTCTAAAACTCAAATGTTAGGCTCTAGTTTCACCTATCAATTTTTTTCCAGGTTCTAAAACTCCTAACCTCAGTCAGAGAACTAGACTGGACCTAGTTCTTGACTGCTTCAATCTTTTGGGGATCTACCATTACCCATTCTTTTGAAACTATATGCCCTAAAAAGGCAATCCAGGACAACCATAATTCACACTTAGAAAATTTTGCATACAATTTGTGTCTCCCAAGGACACCCAAAACAATACGAAGATGACCTGCATGCTCTTCTTTACCTTTCGAATTGACCAAAATATCATCAATAAAAACAATCACAAAGGAATCCAAGAATGGTTTGAACACACCATTCATCAAACTCATGAAGGCTGCAAGTGTATTGGTCAACGCAAACGACATCACAAAGAGCTCATATTGTCCATACCGAGTCCTGAATGATCTCTTGGGTATATCCTCGTGCCTTATCTTTAACTAATGGTACCTAGACCTTAAATTGATTTCAGAGATTACTGATGCACCCTGCAATTGCTCAAAGAGATCATCTATACAAGGCAATAGTAATTATTTCTAATGTTGACCCTATTCAACTGTCAGTAGTTTATGCACATGCCCATGCTACCATCCTTCTTCTTAACAAACATGATAGGAGCACCCCATGGTGAAGCACTAGGACGGATGAAACCCTTATCAAGGACCTCTTCAATCTAGATCTTAAGCTCTCTCAACTCTTCTAGAGCCAGGCGATAAGGAGGGATAGAGATTGGGCGAGTGCCCGGCTCCAAGTCAATACAAAAATCTATATCTCTATCAGGAGGTATACTATGTAAATCAGTAGGAAACACTTCCTAAACTCATACACTACATGAATAGATTCAATAGAAGAGAAATCTTCATCGACATCTCAAATATGAGCCAAATATGCCAAACAACCCTGTCCCTCCAGTTTCATAGCACATATGAACTATATGATCTTAGCTGGCTTAGGATTGTACACCCCTTCGCACTCTAACTTTTCTCTACTTGAGATCTCTAGAGTAACCATCTTAGGATTACAATTAAGCACAACATAATAAGGGGATAACCAAGTTATGCCTAAGATTACATAAAATTCAGTCATATCCAAAATAACCAAATCAATCCAAGTTTGAAAACCCATAATCAGAACAGAACAAGCATGATTGACATGGGTGACTACGACAGACTCTCCAAATGGGATATAAACATGGATGGGGGCATTAAGAGCATCCGAAATCTTATCGAATCCCAATGTCAATTATACTGCCACATAAGAGTAAGTAGAACCCGGATCAAACAAAACAGTAGCCATCCGGTCACAAACAATAGTACTATGATCACTACATCAAACACCTCAGCCTTGGTCTTGCCCGGAAAGGCATAAAGCTAAGCCCTGTCATCCTAACGGGCAACCTCTCTACCTGACTGCATTTCTCTCCTACCTCTATGACCATTTCCACAATTGTAACAATTGTGGTCAAAAGACGACCTATTGACTGGAGAAAAAGAGGCTCCCTGACCATCCTTGGTAGGATTGCTTATGGAGTCCCTGAGTAACCACCCATAGAAGTGGAGCTGATTAAATTGGCCGTGTCACACCCCTATTTTTCCTCAAACACGAATAAGTTTTGAAAGAAAAGAGTTTTTCCATTTAAAGTCATTTTGAAAAGGAATTATTTTGATTATTCAGAGTCGCCACTTGAAATTGAGTTTTGGTGTTCCAAGTCACCTTATTTAAGTCCCTAATCAAAAAGAAATTTGACTCGTTATTTTATTTGGTCAGCGAAATCAAAGATCGGGTAAGGAATTCTGTTGACCGATGGGAAGGTATTAGGCATCCCTCGAGTTCTGTGGTTCTAGCACGATCGCTTTATTGACTTTGTATGACTTGACTTAATATTTGGATATTATATTATTAAAAAAAATTATTTACCCTCATTCTTTTATTTTAAACCTATTTAAAAGTTATCTTATTTTATAAGTGTGTGGACTTTTCATACATTTTTTTATTATTTATTGTAACACCCCGTATTTTATGTGCACAAGTTCTACACATATGGAACTTGATTTAGCTTGGTGGTATAAATAATGAACTTGATTTCCTAGATGAATGGTGACAATAAAGAAGCTATAAGGGTAACTCATGTACATTGCAATATTGTACGATCGAGTGAACATTAAATTTTAGAAGTATTTAAATTATGGATCGAAGGGCTATATGTAAGTCTAAAAGTTAAGGTGATCAAGTGTATATAAGTTTTGAGTTAAACAAAGGAGATTACGCTCGGAAAACGAATAAAAGGAGGTGCTTGTTGGACTTTATAAAGCTAGCAGGTGTCACCCACTTGCTTACCTCAAATGGGCTAGGTAGATGGGGAAGATTAGTTCATGCATTTGTGGGCTCACTTGAGGCCCAAATTAAATAAAAAAGGAAAAGGGAATGGAGATGAGGCCTCACACCAATCTGTCCAAGTCCAACTACTTGAGCCTAATAAAGATTAAGGCCCAAATTAAGGGTATAATTCTGGCCCATGGCTTAATATTAGAAAGGGGAAAGATTGCAGCCCAAGATGAGTAAATAAAGGGCCCATTTTGTATATATATAATTCCAAGCAGATGCGACACCTAATTGGACCACTTTGACAAATTAGTGGCTGATATTAAAACTTAAGAGGTGGGGAAAAATAAGACATTTATAATCCCCAAGTTGCTGGCCATTTCCTTACTTTTAAGAATAGATAAAAAAAAAATCAAATTTCTCTCTAAGCTTCTCCTTTGTCTTTCAAAGCATAGCAGCAGCCATAAGATTCCTAGGGTTCTTGGATAAACCCAAGCCCTTCCAAGGGAAGCTCAAGTTATTGAAGAGTTAAAGTTAAAAGAAAAGGAGTTATAGGAATTAAGGTAAAGTGACTGCCCGATCTTTGTCTTCCTTAAACACGAGTCTAAGTATGATATTTTAAGTATACCGTTGATAAGAACTCGTGGGATGATTATGGGAAACTATAGTTTCACGTCCTCTATTGTATGTTGGATTGTTCGGACTATTTTGGGACATGTTGATGTGTAAACATATTGGGGACAACTTGGTTGATATCTGGAAAGGGTGTAAATTGTTGATATTGAAATATAGTTGTGTAGTATACAAATGCAATAAAAGAAGGCGGGGATTGAAAGAACACCCTTAGTTTGGTAACACGGGTTTGCTGCCCGAGCATTATTGTTGAGTGAGATTGGACTTCCTAAGCATGATTAGTAACTACTAATACTAGTTTATCACCTACTCTATTGTAGATAAGTATTTGAAAAGAAAGGAAGGTACTTCAAGGTAACTACAAGGTGGTACAACAAGGTATGTAAGGCTTTTCGATTTCCTACTAATTGACATGAAATCTAGACTCGCCCTCAACACATAGTGGCAGCCTACCAGCTCCAACACGACTTATGACCTTGTTCTCACTCTTTAACATGTCTGCACGTTCGAATACATGTTCATTGTCAAATCTGTACATATACATTGAATACCCTGCATGAGTTCTCCTTTTAACTAAATAAGGTCCATACATTATTTCAGCTCCTATGCATTTCATTAATTGTGTAACTACTCTCCACGTTGTTGTTCCTGTATTATATGATTATTACACGTCACTTGTTGACTACATAGTCCCACAACTCAAAATGCTATGACCACCAAAAGAATCATCTCAAATG
>JAJOOR010028932.1:0-12098 GCA_036250505.1 Solanum acaule
TATAGTCACCATCCTTCCACTTCAAGCTATCAGGACCCCCCCCCCCCCCCACCCTAACCCCACCCAAATTTAGCCCAAAATACCGAACAGACTAGGTAGCTCTCAATCCTGGAAGTTTCTCATGAACTGTATATGAGATTGTTCGTCTTTCCAATTATGGGAAATGGAGGAGTCCTGGTTACTTGCTATCTCATAAAGACTTGGGAACTCATTCATTAGGATTGTCCCCTCTATCCATTTGTCTATCTAGAGCCTAACACTGGTCTCATTCCTTGTAAGTGGTATTCATGTAGAATTCATTCCATAGTTTTCTGATATGTTTCCATGGTCCAACGAAAGTTTGGTGCACCAATGGCTTTGAAGGCCATGTTTTGCCCTCAACCTCCTTCCATAAAGAGTAGCCTTCTTAACTGTATCTCCATAACCACTTCATGGGCATAATTTGTTGTGAATGGTAAGGTCCCTGATGCTTCAATCCCCATGATGTTTAGGCATAATGACCTTGGACCATCTGACACGATGAAATTTGTGTTCCTTGCTGTCACCTTACAACAAGAATGTTCTCCTGATCCTATCAAGTTGTTTGGCCAATTTATTTGGGAATGGGATAAGAGCAATACGATATTATCTCTACCAGGAAGCAAGTTTAGTTTCAAAAATTCTCTACAACTCCGCTCTAAACTCAGTTGATCTGTATTTTCCCCCAAGTGGAAGGCCTGGAGAAGTGGTAGGCAGAGAACCTGTACCACAACACAGAATCTCAGCTAACTCTTCAAGAATAGGAACTTTATTAACAGGATAATAAAACTCTTTAACATGTTGATATGCAATCCTGAGAGAGCTTCAAATAGTTGTAGAGTGAGATTAAGATATTTTACTTGAGATCTCTCTACCACACAGAAAATCAAGGTATCATCATCATATAATAGTGGGAGACTGAGATAGAATTTTTGGAGTTGAGACCAACATAAAAACCATTGAACCATTGAAGTTGCTTGGCTTTGTCTAACATCTTGCTGAGACCTGCCATAGTCAAAGGAGAAAGAACGTCACCCTGCCTTAATCCCTTTTATGGAGAAAAGAATCCCATTCATCCCTTATTAACAAGTACTGAGCATTTGACAGTGATAATACAAAATTTGATCCAGCTTAACCACCTAAATAAAAGCCATTTTCTTGACTGCAAGCAAATAAGGCCAGTTGACCTGATTGAATATTTTCCCCACATCCAGTTTGCATATTAACACCGGGATCTCCACTCTTTAGTTGGCAGTCTAGAATTCCATTCACAATGAAGCATCAATAATGTGCGGCCTTTGATGAAGGCATTTTGGTGCCCTGAAATAAGATCTCCAACCACCCTTTTGAGCCTTTCAGCAAGTAGTCTAGCAACTATCTTGTATACGCTACCAATCAAACTAAATGGCATGTAATTTGAGTTCAATAGCACCATTCCCTTTAGGGATTAGAGTAATTAAAGAGGCGTTGGAGGACCTCACCATGTGACGATTTAAATGAAAAAATTCAGGACATCCATCAAATCATTTTTAATGATCAACCAAGCCTTTTGGAAGAAGGCAGTGTATATAAGATCATATCCAAGCTATTGACAGAAAGGCTCAAGACAGTAATGCAAAAACTGGTGGACTCATATCAAATAGCCTTCATCAAAGGCAGGCAATTCATGGATGCTGCTCTTATCACAACTAAGTGTCTGGACTCTAGAATAAAGGAGGAGAACATTGGAATCCTATGCAAGTTAGACAAAGAAAAAGTCTTTGATCATGTGAATTGGGGTTTTCTTCTGAATTTGCTGAAGAAGATGAATTATGACCCTGAATGGGTGAATTGGATCAAATTTTCCATCAGTACTGTCAAGTTCCCAGTCTTGATCAATGGATCTTCTGAGGGCATCTATCCAAAAGAGGATTGAGGCAAGGAACCCTCTCTCTCCTTTCCTCTTCCAACTCATGGAGGGTTTGATAACATGTTGATTACAGCTCAGAAAAATAGTTGGCTCTGAGGATTCAAAGTCAACAACAGGCAAGATGACTGTACAAAAATTACACATTTGTTATATGCAGATCATGCAATTATCCTATGTGATGCAGAGGTTCACAGAGGTAGACCAAATGAAGACATTGAGAATTATTCTGACAGTTCTTTAAGGGGTTTTAGGATTGCATGTTACCGGGAGGAAGAGTTCAATGTATCAACAGTTTCAGAAATGTGTGGATATATTAGGAGGAAAAGTGGGATCCTTGCCTGCGGTTTACCTCGGCATGGCCGTAAGGGCAAACAGCAGATCCATAGACATTTGGAAGGGGGTCCTAGAGAAATGTGAGAAAAAAACTTACTATATGAAGAGCCAATACCTTTCTATAGCTGGAAGGTTAATTCTCATAATCTGCGTCTTGGATGCTTTACTACATGATGTCTCTTTTCCCTGTACCTCCTCAGGTTGAAAAGAGAATAGATGCTTTAATGAGCATCCTTTTGTGGCTTGGAAACAAAGACAAAAGAGGTTCCTATCTTGTCAAATGGAAAACTGATGCTCAGCAAACATCAAGGGGGGGCTTGGTATAAATAGCCCGATGAAACAGAATCAAAGTTTGCTCATGAAGTGGCTCTGGAGACACTCTAATGAACACTAAAACTGTGGAAAGGGTGATAAAACAGAAATATGGAGAAGAAGATGCTTGGAAGACCAAAACAGTTAACACTGCTTATGGGTATAGGAGCTTGAGGGGGCCACTTCCTGTCCAGTTGTCTTCCCAAAAAGAGATTTTGTGCCCATTCCCAACTATGAGATCAACAGATTCTTAGTTTCAGAAGACTTCTAAATGATTTGGGAGATCAACAGATTCACTGCATTCTTCAACACTCTTAATCTCTTGAATGGAGTTTCACAAGAGCAAGATAAAATATGGTGGCTGTCCTGGGACACAATTCAAGATCTTTTACCGTCAAGATAGCATATCATATGAGGAAACCATAACAACCACCTTTTTTTTTATGAAGAAAACCATAACAACCACCTTAATGTACACTGTACAGTGCCCTTGGAAGTACTTATGGAAGGCCAAGATACCATACAAATGCAGTTTTCGTTTGGCTGGTTGTTAAGAGGACTTGTTTGACACAAGACAGATTACAAAGAAGGGAAATACACCTTTGCCCTATCTGCCACCTAAGTTGGAAACTGCAGAAACAAACCGTCACTTTTTTTACACTCTAGGGTGACTACTCATCTAGGGGCATATTTATAGCAATGATTGGTTCAAGTTGGACAATGTCAATGAAGACACTAGATATGCTATCTAGTTGGAGCAGTAGAGGAGGCACAAAAGCTCAAAAATTAGATGGACTATGATTCCAAGATGCATATGGTGGACTATCTAGAAGGAAAGGGATTCAGGATGATTTGAAGGCAAAAGCAGCCAATCCAGAAGATAAAGCTTAATTGAATTCTACGTTCGCATTTTTCGTGAACAGGAGTACATATATGACACTGAAACTCTATTACAGTTCCTAGAGTCTCTATAGCTGTAGTATAATTTTTTTGTAGATTATTTTTTGCTCTCTTCTTTGTAACTATGGACTTCACAGGCTCTTTTGATTTCAATACAAATCTGTTACCATCTTAAGAAAAAGGTCTTGGTTATGATAAGTGGCAGGATTGGGTCGTTAAAGAGCCCAATAGCCTTCCAATAGGTTTCCCGTTGCTTCCTTTTAATAAATCCCTTCTTATTTTCCCTGTTTCTTGGGTCTTCTGAGTAAAGAGTAAGCACTGAGACCTGGCCCATTTTTTTAGGGCTCCGCTTGATATCGTTGGCCTGTAAGATAGTACTGGTATTTGAAATTGAGCAGTCATGTGCCCACCCACGTGCTTGCTACAAAGTGGTATTGGTGCAGCTGTTTGTTGGCTCGAGGAAGCTAAGCCCTCAGTTCCCAAGTTTTCTTCAAGCACTTGAGGATAAGGAAAGATTAAAATATCACAACTCCAGTTCCCCATTAGCAAATCCAATTTACGAGGAGGAATAGTGGTAAATTTCTTTACACAAATTATGGCCCAGAGGAAGCGATTTTTGTGCTTTGTATCTTCATCTATGGTTATGAAACCACGCAAAGATTGCCAATCGTACAAAAGGTATTAATGGACCATGCGTGAGGAGGATACTGAAGGCCTTGATCCATGTGTGTTCCTGGTCATGTTTGAGCCTGACACCAGAGACCACCACTCAAGAGAGAGATGACGGAAAAATCAAAAAGGAATAAGTTGTGATTCAGAACTGTAACTTTGAGATCTGCCGTTACATTTCACCTTTAAGAACCACTTCTAGATGGCATCAGGATTGGGACTTTGATGGAAGGTGTTATTGAAACGACCCACAAGGCATATTGAAAGACAGCGGGTGTTTTCACATTTAGTTGCATAGCTGGAATCAACTTTGCATGGCATATGCTCAACATCCTGCTCACCTCATGCTGCCAACAACAATATACCCAGTGTAATCCCACAAGGGGGTCTGTGGAGGGTAGGATGTACGCAGACCTTACCCCTACCTTCATGCTGGCCATTGGAGAATTTTTGCAGCTTCTACATATGATATTTGCCTGTTAGCAAGTATCCCAAGTCGAAACAGTTCCCCCAGAAAACGTTTGATTATGTATGCAATGTCACCAATCCCTTGTTCTAATCATTCTCCGGAATAATAAGGGCATTTTTCCTATCCCCTAGACAAGCTTCAATTCTTAAAAAAATTGCCATGAATGTTGTAGTTCTAGAACACATTGTATGTATATGGTTGAATCTTCCCCCCTCTCCCCAGTGAAGCCTGCAGCATTGCATCACAGACCCAAAACAGATTTTCCCCATCAATCTTGATTTTACTGGTGAATTTTTTACCTCGCTCTGTGAAGGTGAACCCTTTGTGCAATCCTCACTGATATCTAATATTTCAAAGAATTTCTCAACTAAAATGAAGAATATTTGAATAGCCATATTTAAGAAACTGGAACTAGGGTAGTCAAAAAGGTCATTTTCAGAAAAAAGGTCAAAGAACCAACGAAAAGGCCTTTCTAGAGAAAAGTCAGACCGTCTCTCTCAATTTGCTATGATATTGGACTGTTCCGTAATGCTAATTTCTTATACTACTTTAGTATCTTATTACTCTTGAAACACCCAGCAATTTAATAGTTTCATTAACACAGTTGTAGTGTACTTTAAGCAAGGAGGTGGAGAAGGAGTTCATTCTTGGAGAAGGGTAAAAGAAGGAAACTAGTGGTGGGCAAAATTTATATACAAGAGATCAGATTAATTAGCAAATTGCCATTCTTTCTGAGGAAGTATAATAATAAGTTGTAAATTGTCAATGGATTAGATACATTTCTGGGTTATTTTAGCTGATGAACGAAGACAGAAGAAAACAGAGGAAGGCTTCTCTTTCGCAAGAGAGGAAAAAAGTTCATTCTAGTAACTAACTATCGCGCCTAATTTCAACAGTGAAACACAAGACCTGTCATGTCAGCACTTAAGCTTCAATAGTGACAAGTTGAAGTGTTCAATAGGTCACTGTTTGGTGTGAAGTTTCAGGGGTCATCGATGTATTTGGCTCTTTATAATGTTCCACCAACTTTTTATGGCATAGAACCTACACTGTAAACCTAGAAGAGGAGCTTGACAGATAGTCTGATTTGCCTGACTAGGGCCTACTGAATAAAGATAGAGCAGATGTTCTAAAACAGAATTTTTTTATGATGGAAGTGTACCGACCACTGCACACCTCAAACATTCCACCGGATACTTGCTACTTCTCACCAACACAAGTGTCGGGTAACTCTGTCCACCAACGTTTAGGCATATTGGAAGAAATGACCTAGTGTTTATTGCCTCCACTGGGATTTGAACCTGAGACCCTCCTCGCACTTCATTGACCACTAGACCACACCGTTGGGTGCAAAAGAGAATCTTTTACCATTTACAATATGATATCTTAGATTATCCACTAGGGTTGAGAAAACGTCAGGTCAAAGCTCGGATAAACTTTAAGGAATTTTTTTTTCTTCCTCCCCCCCCCCGGAAATGCAGCACTTTTCATATCAATCCACACCACGCTATCTATATAAAATTTATATGCTAATGGAAATTACACAAGAACTCCTATTAAAGCAAATTCCAGGAAAATTCTTCTTCCATTCAATTGAATCGATATTCTAAGCTTTTAACCTGAAGAAAAATATCACCAGTCTACATTTTTTCTTGATCAACAGAATAGGGTACCAAAGTCATCTTTACCAGACAAATATGTTACTGTAAACTTGAAATGTTGAGACAAATGAGGTTGTGAATGTTACCATCAGACTTCTGAAAAGACTTTGATACAACGTCAACTCTCATGTTCTCGGGCCTGAAGAAATCCAAAACATACTTTATGAACTCCGCATCCCAAACATCATATGCGTAGTCACCATAAATAACATGCTCGGGAGGATAAACAAGTAAACCCTCTGCAGCAAAGAAACTATATTAGTAGATACGAGAAATATGATTAGAAATACAAGACTTCCTTAGTTACACATCACACCTATTATTGTAAAGGAAAAGGATGAAAGGGATTCTGAACCACTTTCTTCATACAAAAATAACAAGCTTGTTGCACACCACCAACTACTCGCACCACGACCCCCGTGAAAAAAAGAGCGAGCAACTTTTTTAAAAGAAATGGTTGTGTTTGAGCCTACTTGCGAACACTATGACTGATTGCATCCTCCCACTAGTACAGGTACAGCATGAGCATGCATATAATACTCGTATGCCTCTTTCGGTCAAGGTAAAATTTCACAAGAAAGAGCTAAAACTAGTTTTAATCTCTCTCAATTCTGGACCCTATGGGCTATGTGTTTTTTTTGGTTTGGGGGGGGAGGTTGTAATTTTGAGATGAAGAAGCTTCTGCTTGTCATAAATGACGTATTCAAGGGCCTTCAAGTTTTCAACTACTAGATCTTGCTTAAACGGTTGCTCCACAGCCCCATCCACCCAAACTGCTCACTTCTTGTTGTCCTAAATTTTTTCAATAACTAAGATATTCTAGGCAACATTTCGTTTGTGCTATTCAATGGATCCTTTGTGCCTGATTACATATTCTAAAAAAAATAATTTGTTCAAAGAAAAGAATAGTTTCAGCAACTTGCAAAAGGTTGAATCAACCGACTGTCTATCTCAATGTTGTTGTAAGCATAAAGAGATCAGAAATACACAAGGAAAGATAGATAACCAGCAAGTTCTGCAGCATAATCATCTTGAGGTTGCTCCTCCGCATATCTAAATTCTACATTTGCAATATCTTGGAGTTCCTTGAAAATCCACTCTTGAGGAGAATTTTGATGCAGGAGCTTGAGGTATTGATAGACAAAGCCAATGATCTCAAATATCTATAAAAATAAACAATTACATATTAAAGCCACCAATCAAGCCAAGTATAGATAATTATGTACTCCTAAAGGTATAGCTGTCGTTACTGATATTAGTGAAGACAATCAGAAAGCTACAGTTGCAGGAATATGAAAAGCATGAGTTTAAATCCCATTTAAGCCACACAAAAATTTATAGCTTATTGGTACTGGTGAGAGTCTACTTCATAATATTAAGTAGGTTCAATTCTCACTGTCCTCTTGTGATAGCACCCAAAGTGGCTTCTATCAACCCCACCGGGTGCCTTTCTCTATCCTCTTATGTAATCAAAAAAATAATCACTATATTGAGCGTGAATGTTTTTGAGAAAGGTAACAATATATATGAGAGTGAATTAGTGTTGTGGAAGGTCCTCACCTTAGCGCCTTTAGCGAGAGGCGAGGCGAGGCAAGTGGAAGCCTTCACACGTATTACTAGCGAGGTGTGGCGAGGCGAAGCCTTCACGCGTATTACTGGCGAGGCATGGAGATCTCGCAAAGGCAAGAAATGGCGAGTGGTGATGCGGCAAGGCACTGCCTTTTTTTTTTTTGATGACAAGGGAAACCCGCAGCTGCTACCCTTTGGGTGCACACAGGGTAAAAACCCCACTCCTATGCAATAGCTCGCAAACCACATAGGAGAGGTAACCCGCACTAGACAAGCCCGGTGCGACGAGCTCGACCCAGAAGGCAAACCTCTTGCTTTCGCTGCCTTTTCTTTTTAAAAAAAGTAGACATGATTTAAAAATTTAAAAAGCAATATTAGGGATTATTTGCTCAAAGCCACAAACCGCGACTCTCTTCTTCAAAGTTCAGACTTCAGCAACGCGACTTCTCTTTAGGCTTCAGGTACGTCTTCTCTCTTCTTCTTTCTCCTCTGCTTCTCACGCCACAGTCAGAACTTTCTTCTTCTTTCTTCTTATTCTTCTTCTTCTTTCTTCTTTCTTCTTCTCTTCTTTCCAGCTCTTAACCAGTATGCAGGTCATTGTGCAGTGTGCACAGCTTCTCAATAGTCATTCCTTTGTTTTTTATCTGTTTTGTATTTTCTGCAATCTGCCTATTTTAAATTTAAAAATAAAACTTCTCCTCCTATTTTTGTTTCTGCCCAATTCAATTTTGTTTTATAACTAATTAATATAGTAATTATTTGTCCATAAACAACAATTTCAATGGCGTCTGATGGTAGCAAACAGAAAGACCATGGATGGATTTATGGTATGCAAGGACCCACAAAAGATTCGATTATATGTATGTTTTGTAAACATACTTCCAATGGTGGTATTACTCAGCACAAGCAACAATTGATGGGTGGAAATAAAATGTGAAACAGTGTCCAAGTTGTCCGACGGAAGTTAGGGAAGAAATAAGGGTATATGTTGAAAATACTGTCGCGAGTAATCTGTAAAATCAGATGAGACATAAATTTGTGGTTAATGTTATTGATGATGATGATGATGATATGGATTAATATGATGAAGTGATGACTCCCTCAAAAACTCAAAAGATGTCTTCTAGTGGAAGTGGATCATCCACAGAAAGGACCATGACGAAAGGTCCTCGTAATCTTTACTTTTCACAGAATCACAACAAAAGGGAGACTTTAAAAAGGATTAGGATTTGAAGAAACCAAGAAGATTATAAGGGAGCGCGTGGTAAGTGCTTTTGCATTATGGATGTATGATGCGAACTCCCTTTTAAATTTTTAATTACAAAGCATTTGATATATTCATTGAGGTTGTAGGACCGCATGGCCCAGGAATGAAGCCTTCTACTTTTCATGAAGTTTTAGAGTTACTTAAAAAAGAGGTGAAAAAAAGTGGGCAAGATTGTTGTGGAGCATAAAGTGCAATGGAGAAAATATGGATGTTCCATTATGATGGACAAATGGCCAGCACGAAATGGTAAAATGGTCATCAATATTTTGGTGAATTCTCCAATAAGTAGTGTGTTTCTTGGTTTTGTAGATGCTAGCAACGAATCTACCAATTCTACCAAAATGTACAACTTGTTCAAGAAAACTATTGAGAGAATCGAATCGAAAAATATTGTACAAGTTGTCATTGATAAAGATAGTGAGAATGTTAAAGCAGGTGACCTGATGATTGGTGTGTACCCACACATTTATTGGACTCTATGTGCTGCCCATTGCATCGATGTTTGGTGACATATTCAAGATTAACCCATATGCTTCAAGTAATATAACTCTCATATCCTTTAACTTTCTTTATAGTTACTTAATACTTATTAGCTACTAATTACTATAATATTCACTTTAACAGTTTTTAGGAAGGCCATCAAGATTCATTCTTACATTAGTCAAAGGTCTTTGTTCTTGAACTTGATGAGGAAATTCACAAATGATAGAAATTTGGTGAAACCGGCCAACACAATATTTGCAATGGCCTTCTTAACTTTGCAAGTTATGTATGTACAAAAGAAAAAACTTGAGAACTCTGGTCCTCTTAACCAAATGGACTTCAAGAAGATTTGCAAAGGAAATTTTGGGGAAAGGTGTCAATCTCTTATGCCTGAACACCCCTCTTTCATTGTCACATATCTTTCTGGCTAAGAAATGGAAATTCTTTCTCTGATCACATGATTTGGAATGATGTTGTCCGAACACTTAAAGTTGGCGGTCTTTTGATGGAAGTGCTTTGTTTGGTGGACGGAAAAAAAACACACCAATGGGCCATATTAATGAAGCAATGGATAGAGTCAAGGAAACTATTGAACAGGCTTTTAGTGGAGTTCAGAGGCAATATGAGAAAGTGTTGACTGATGCAAGGTGGACTAGCCAACTCCATCGGCCTTTACATGCAGCGGGCCATATTTTGAACCCGAGGTTGTTTTATACTACTCAAGAAAATGACACTTTAGATTCAGAAGAGTGGATGGATTATCATAGATATGTTGAGAAAATGGTCCCTAGTATAACAACACAAGATATACTAGTCATTGAGCTTCCTAAGTACAAAAATCTATGTTGCTCGGACTCTTCAGAAAATGTCAATGGGTGCGTGTCGGATTCACCAAAAGTAGTGTATTTTTGGAGAATCCGACACGGGTGCGGCATCAAAAGTGAAGAGTCCACGCAACTAAGACAAAAATGCAGATGGGATGTTTGGTTGTGGTCAGGCTCTTAGAGCCAAAGGCACGAGATCACCGAGTAAGTGAGTTGGCTTAGTTCTTTATAGCTTTACTTAAGTTATTTGACTTATTTCTACTTATCAACCTTTAAATTTATTTTTCTTTAGTTGAATGGTGGTCGCTATTTGGTAGTCAAACTCCAACTTTGCAGAAGAACTTCTAGTAGAGAACCTAAATCATCAAATATTGGATTGCTACAAGTCTCAATGGGACAACATGGTTAATGAGAATTTAAAATTTATATGACTGACCCCAACTAGATTGTGATCGAGGACACAGTTGTTGATCAAAAAGCTACAATTTCCCTCTTGTGGCAGCTCCAGGTCAGAAGTCCCATCTTAATGATTATATGTATATGCATACCTACATGTTCGATTCTACATCAGCATGCTACTAAGGATCTAATGTTCATATCAACCAAAGATACTTCTCCTGGCAATCAGATAACATTCATGCATCAAAAAGTTGTCTTTCCACACAAATTACACTAAAACTTTCACAAGCATCAATGATTATTTAGTGTAAGAATGTTATGTACTTCATCCAAAAAAAAACATCAATGATTATGAGAAGTATGTAAAATGACTCCAATATGAAGGATTGATCAAAAAAATAAGAGAAGCAAAGTAAACAACCTTTGCCAAGCCAAAATCAGTCAGATGTATTGACATGCCAAATATGTATGCGAATGAGGAGCGATGCATTCCTTCATCACCAACACCAGCAGATATTGATGTTACCCAGCCTCTAGCCTTTAGGAAGAAAAGCAAGGACCCTTTTCCTTCTGAAACATTTTAATTTTTTCAATGCTCAGATCTCAATAACACTACCACTTCCATTAAGTAGAAGCACACTTGTACAAACACGGAATTTAAAATTTCCAGCCACAAATCATCACAACTAAGTGTGATAATGATAAAGTAGAAATTTCTTTGAGACTGTTATCAAGTAAGGCCATGACACAAAACAGCTCAAATAATGAATATGACATATAAACACATCAAACAGAAATTAGAGGGTTAGAGATAGCAAAACAGTATCTTCCGAGTCTAAATCAGGTTAAGCAGCATTAGATTTATATGATCGTGTTCTCTTATACCCGGATGATGTCTTATTAATGTATCATTACCAAACTATGATGCTGATTGACTGCACTCGAACACATGAAAGTCTGTCTAACCAACTGCAAGGAAAAGCTAACAGAAATTGCAGCCTGTAAACAATAAAATAAAGGGAAGCAGAAGCAAGCCAATAGGCAACTATAGTGCATAACAAGGTGCATTGCAATATATCTTTGATATGAAGCCAAAACAACTACTGATGACACCTCATTTATATTGTAACATATGTTTGACATGAAACCAATGGTAAGACTGACAACACCTCTGATACACCTTACCGTGTCCCAGTAGATGAGCTAGGTAATCTTCAGCTTTCTTCAAGTACCCTTTGCGAAGAGAAGGCAGCGTCCATGATAAATCAAGGATATGAACATCTTT
>JAJOOR010028934.1:0-11216 GCA_036250505.1 Solanum acaule
TATGGACCACCTTCAAAATGGTCCCGAAATGATTTAGGGACCAGCTTAAAAGTTTTCGTAAATTGGACGAGCTACAAACTGGTCGCAGACTCATTTACAGACCAGTTTCAAACTGGTCGAAAATTGATTTACAGACTAGCTTCAAGTGGTCACAAACTGATTTACACACCAGCTTAGAAGTCGTCCCAAAATAATTATGGACCAGTTAGAAATTAGTCGCAAAATGATTTAACGACCACAATTTCAATTTCAATAAGTGCGAATAGGTACCAGATATATGGTCCCTAAAAGTATTTTAAGGACCAGTGATATACTAGTCGCGAAAAAGAATCAGCGACCAGCCCGATAATCTCATCTCTAAAGGTCCTTAGCGTCTAGGGCTATAAGGACAAGTGTAACTGGTCGCTATTTCCCTTTTTGGGACCAGGTTCGTACTTATAGCGACCAATTTTCCCTTCGCTATTGGGCAGTTTTCTTGTAGTGCTTCCTACCAAATCTTCATATTAATTCATCTTCCACTGAGTTTGATTCCACAAGGACCAAACCAACTCTTTCAATCTACACCTTGGTTTGCGTTCCGAGCATGCGTATAAACAACTCCGGCCAAAACTTCTAAGCTTACTAGGCAATCCCGTTGTAAGAAACAAGAAGAATCAAACCTTTTGTTGAACATATTAGCTCCACCTAACAGTTGTTCTCCTAGAGTTACATCACTTGATGCATACTCCCACCAAGTCCTTGCAGTGTGCAAACTTGGCAAGTGGGACTATCTTAGTCAACATGTCTGCAGTGTTATCGTCTGTGCTAACCTTCTCAACCTTAATAGCTCCCTCTTCTATGACATCTCGAATAAAATGGAATCTGACATCAATGTGTTTGGTGCGCTCATGAAATCTTTGATTTTTAATCAAATGAATAGCACTTTGACTATCACATCTTAGAGTTGATTCCATCTAAATCAAACTCAATTCTGCCACCAAACCTTTCAACCAGATAGCTTCTTTCACTGCCTCCGTTGTGGCCATATATTCTGCCTCTATTGTAGACAAAGCAACAATCATCTGTAAAGTTGATTTCCAACTAACGGCACTACCAACGAGAGTAAAGATGTATCCAACTATGGACCTCCTTCTATCAAGATCCCCTGCGTAGTCAAAATCTACATAACCGAGAATTGAAATACCTTCACTTTTTGGGAAGGTTAGGCCAACATCAGGAGATCCTTTGAAATATCTCAATATCCACTTCACAGCTTCCCAAATGCCTTTTTTCTTGGATTTGCCATGTACCTGCTTACCACATTTACAGATTGAGAAATATCTGGACGTGTGCACACCATAGCATACATAATGCTGGCAACTGTGCTCGCATAAGGAACCTTTGACATATGCTCCACCTCATCCATAGACTAGGGAATTTGTAACTCTGAAAGCTTGAAATGAGAAGCTAACGGTGTACTTACAGGCTTGCTCATATGCATATTGAATCTCTCAAGAACCTTTTCGATGTACCGCTTTTGAGAAAGATGTACAACACCGTCTTCTCTTGAAATCTCCATTCCAAGGATTTTCTTTGCAGCTCCCAAATCCTTTATGTCAAATTCCTTGCTCAACAGTTTCTTCAAAATATTTATCTTTGTGATGTTGTTAGCAGCAATAAGCATATCATCAACATACAACAATAGATAAATCATAGAGTTACCAGACATCTTCTTGTGATACAAACAACTATCAAATGCACTCCTCGAAAATCCATGTGTAGTCATGAATGCATCAAACCTCTTATACCACTGTCTAGGGGATTGCTTCATACCATACAAAGACTTCTTCAGTTGGCATACATGATCTTCATTTCCTTCATCTAGGAAACCTTTAGGCTGATCCATATAGATTGTCTCTTCTAGATCACCATGTAAGAAAGCAGTTTTGACATCAAGTTGTTGAAGCTCTAAATCAAATTATGCAACAAATGCTAGTACCACGCGAATTGACCTATGTTTCACGACTGGAGAGAAGATCTCATTATAGTCAATTCCCTCCTACTGGCTGAAACCCTTTGCAACCAATCTCGCCTTGAACCTAGCATCTTCCACTTCTGGAATACCCTCTTTCTTTCTGTAGACCCATTTGCATCCAACTGTCCTCTTCCCCTTTGACCTTTTAACTAAGACCCATGTCTCATTTTTGTGAAGAGACTCCATCTTTTCCATCATGGCTAACTGCCATTGTGCAGTATCTTTGCAAGAAGTTGTTTTAACATGTGAGGAGGGTTCGAGATCCTTAATCTCTTCTTCTGCAGCTACGAACGCATATGCAATCAGATTTTCTTGCTCTATAAGACGTTCCAGTTTTCGTAATTGCCTTTTGTCCCTTCCCTTCGCAATTGTGTATGGTTCATTGACAACAAATTCTTCAAGATCTGCATCTTTTGACTCATCAATTTGAGTCTCTTGATCCTTTTCCTTGGTAAGCTCCACTGGTAGCTCCACCTTCTCGTTTCTTGATAACTCCACAGAAACTTTACGAGGATCAAGTATAGAGGATTCGTCAAAGGTAACATCTCTACTAACTACAAATTTGAGTAAGGACAAACACCAAAGTTTGTACCCTTTTACTCCATCTACATACCCTACGAATATGGCCTTTTTAGCTTTTGGTTCAAGTTTTCCTTCATTAATATGATAATAAGCTGGACACCCAAATATTCGCAAGTATGAATAGTTAGAGGTTTCACCTGACCATACCTCATTCGGAGTCTTAAAGTCAATTGTTGATGCTGGAGATTGATTGACAATATGAGAAGCAGTATGAACTACTTCAACCCAAAATACTTTGGACATCTTGGCTTGCAAGAGCATACAATGAGCCTTCTCAAGAAGAGTTCTGTTCATTCTCTCGGCAACTCCATTCTATTGTGGTGTGTGCCTAACCATCTTATGTCTTGCGATCCCATGAACCTTGCAAAAATCATTGAACTCTTCACTGCAAAACTCCAAGCCATTGTATGTGCGAAGATACTTGATTTTTCTCTCTATTTGATTTTCAACCAAAATCTTCCACTCTTTAAATGCTTCAAAAGCATCACTTTTTGCCTTCAAGAAACGCACTCAAACCTTTCGTGAAAAATCATCAATGAATGTAAGAAGATACCTTTTTCCTCATTTTGATGGAAGCTTAGAAGGACCCCATACATCTGAATGGATGTAATCTAGCACCCCTCCTATCTTGTGCTTGCCAATGCTGAAGCTGACCTTATTCTGCTTCGCTAAGATGCAGTGCTCACAAAATTCAAGTGTGATGATCTTCTCACCATTCAAAAGGTTGTGGTTGCTCAACATCTCTAATCCTCGTGCGCTCATATGGCCTAGTCTCATGTGCCATAATTTTGCCTTGTCATCATTAGATAACTGCACTGTAGATGCATTACAAGAGCCAATAATGGTGCTTCCCGCAAGTGTGTAGAGGCCATCCTCCAGCTTGGCCTTCAGCATGACTAAAGACCCTTTAGTCACTTTCATAGTTCCTCCTTCACTCGTGTACTTGTAGCTTTGTTTATCCAAAGTACCCAGGAGATCAAATTCTTCTTCAGATCAGGAACATGACGAACTTCTGTAATAGTCCTCACGATTCCATCATGGCAGCGAACACGAACTGAACCAATGCCAACTATTTTACAAGTTGCATTATTGCCCATTAATATGGTTCCTCCACTTGTTTCATAGCTGCTGAACCAATCTCTTCAGAATGTCATATGCAGAGTACATCCAGAGTCTAAGACCTATTTCTTGTCATAGACTCCGCTATTGCATGATGTTGTTAGTACATAATCATCATCAGAATCATGTACTTGCTCAACAATGGATGCACTCGCCTTTTCTTTAGACTTTGACATAGGGAAATCTCGTTCAAAGCTCCCCTTCTTGCGATAGCCCCAACACTCCGCATTCTTCTTGTTCACACAAGACTTTGATCTGTACTTCGATTTGCTCCTTCCCTGTTGGCTAGTACGATCTCTCATAAAGAGTCCACTAGCTTCATCACATTTGTCTCCTTCAAAATGCATCCGCACATCACAAGAGTTAAATGCTTGCCGCACTTGCTCAAGAGTGATAGGATCTTTGCTACACATCATTGAATTCTCAATATCACGATATTTTGACGTCAATGAAAATAACAAAGCACATGCTAGCGTCTAGATGGTCCTACAACAAAGTACCTGACTCCATTTTAAATGTGTGAAGACGTCGTTATAACCACATCCTTGTTATCACTGACCGGTCCTGGTAAAGCCCTTCCAGTCTTTTCCATAACTCTTTGGTTGTATCCTCGGTACTTGTACTCACTTCACAAAGTACGTTAGGTGCAAGGGACAATTGGATTATACTTAATGCATCTCCTTCAATCTTTTTTTTATCGAAATCCGATATCTTATCGGGGTACTTTCCGTCAATAGCATGGATTGAACCTTCCTTCCGTAGTAACGCCATCATCTAGATCTTCCGGATATTGAAGTTGTTGCGCCCACTAAATCTATCAATTTCAAACTTCATGGAACTCATCTTTACTTGTTCTTCCTTTTCTACTATAATCTATTTGGAAATACAAAAAACCAAAGTAATTCTTTTCTGATGTGGAAGTTTAGACTATGCTGGAACCACAGAGCATACTCAGACAGAACCTTGGCTCTGATACCAATTGTTAGCGGAAACGTAAAAATAAAGAACAAGGAAGAACAACAATATTTAACGTGGTTCGGATCAAAATGATCCTACGTCCACCAAAGAACAACTGCACCAATATTTATTTCACTCTACAAAGAATACAAGTGAAATACTACAAGAGAGAGAACATCAAATGCCTTAGAAGGTGAGAAGGCAAGTGAGAGGATGGTTTGAAAATGAATTAAGAGCTATCTATTTATAGGAATGAATTCTTCTTATTGATGTCATCGACATCACTATGTGTCAAAAAATGTCAAGGTTAAACATGTAAAATCATTTTATGATTTATCTAAATTTCACCTACCAAGATACTATCTTGACTTTTCTTTTGTACTAATTATCTTCCTACCAAATCTTTATATTAATTCATCTTCCATTGAGTTTGATTCCATAAGGACCAAACCAACTCTTTCACAATGATCAAAAGATTAAAGTAAATTAGACATTATACAGTACAAAGTGTTAAGATGTCCTACATCTGTAGAGAGGTGAGAATTTGGTCTCCTTATATGGACTTGGACAAACCTCCTCTCATGAGCTAGCTTTTGGGGTTGAGTTAGTCCCAGGTGCCATATTTTTACATGGTATCAGAGCCAAATCCATCCCAATTTGTTGTTCATCGATAATGGACCCCCATTTAGAAGTGTTCACGCTCCAGTTGAGGTCTAGATGTGCGGGAGAGTGTTAAGATGTCCCACATCGATAGAGGGATGGGAATTCGGTCTCCTTATATGGACTTGGACAAACCTTCCCTCATGAGCTAGTTTTTGGGGTTGAGTTAGGCCCAAGTGTTATATCTTTACATGGTATCAGAGTCATGCCCATCCCAATTTGTTGTTCATTGATAATGAGCCCCCATTTAGAAGTGTTCACGCTCTAGTTGAGGTCTGGACGTGCGGGGGAGTGTTATGATGTCCCACATCGGTAGAGGGATGAGAATTTGGTCTCCTTATATGGACTTGGACAAACCTCCCCTCATGAGCTAGTTTTTGAGTTTGAGTTAGGCCCAGGTGTCATATCGTAACACAAAGATCAGGAGAATATCTATTTTTTGAAGTTGAATGGGAGCTTGTTTTTTAAAAATAAAATTGTGTAAATAATATTCACCCAACAAATAAAAGATAAAAGAAAAAACAGAATAATTTAACTACTAAAAGTAGAAAGTTAGGAACTAATGTTGAATTCAAAAATATATTTTGAAGGGGGAAAAAGGACAAAGAACTGGTATTTAATTGGTATTTTACATTTACATAAAATAAATAAGGTGACACCTCTTTTTATTTGGTATTTATTTACTATCTTTTTAGCAAATAATCAAAGATGCCTTATTTTTTTTATTTCTTCATTATTATAAGTATCTTTACCTTATATATTTCTTTCTATATTATTACTACTAATCTCTTTTACTAAAAGCAAAAATTTGTATTTTTTTTGTTTTTAATATTATCATTTTCTTTCTTTGTAAATTCTTCCGGACCTCTTTATTTATGTGATCTCTATTAACCAATAGCAATAAATATGCCTTTTTAGAATGGGTGATGTGACACCTTTTTTTGTTTTTGCTAATATGAATATTATCTTTTTATTTTATTTTCCTCCTTATAAATAGCAAATTTTCAAAAATGCATTGTTTTGGGTTTTTTCCCCTTCAAAATATTTTTTTGATTCAACATTAGTTTCTCACTTCCTACTTAGTAATTTTTTTTTTGTCTTTTATCTTTTATTTATTGGGTGAATATTATTTACACATTTTCATTATTTTAAAACAGAAAATAGAGAGTTTGGTATTTAACAAAAATTTAAGTAGTCCGCAATTCATGGTTACATTCATGGATTGGGATATGACCCAACTAGTGATGACTATAAGGTCATTAAGATTTCCGAAGAAAATGGAGAGACACCCACCGAAATTCTCTCACTAAAAACTAAAATTTATCAAGGTTACTATGCTCTCGAATCTAAAAATTTGAATTATTTGACATTAGTACGAGGAACATTTCATTGGCTTGTTTATTCCGTAGAATGTAGCTTTTCTATGATTTCATTTAATATTTCAAATGAGGTGTTTGGAGAATTACCATTGTCGAAGGAAATGCCCTTGTCGCGTGACACAATCGACTCGAGCAAGGTATAACAGTGATAGGTGTAATGCTTAGTGTAAATTTTGTTTGTATCAAGGAGGATGCTATTGTTTTTTATTTGTGGGTAATGAAAGAGTATGGTATGAAAGAATCTTGGACTAAATTATTTACAATGAGAGATAACAGCGATTATTATCAAGTGTTACCAATCATTCCGAAATATATATTTGCGGATGACCAAGTGTTGCTCAATTCTGATGGAATATATGGGCTTAGAACATTCAAAGAATCAGACAGAAAGCATAGTCGTTAATAAGAAAAGCAGTGTAAAGTCTACAAAGAAAGAAACAATAACAACAACAAAATAGTGTGATAATCGAAACACAATACACAACATATGACAAGAACTACAAAGGTACGACTAGCAGTACTACGATAGGCACTAACAAGCATAAACCTAGGCACGACAAGACAACATTACACTCCTACTAACCTTACATCCTTATAGTTTGAAATAGGCTTAAATCAAATGTCTTCCCTTGGCACCTAAATTGCGAGTCATGCCCATAAATATTTAGACAGACAAAAGGAGAACAGAGCAATCAAACGCAACAAGTCCAGTGTATTCGACATTAATTTGGACGAAGAATCCTCAAATACTTGTCTGGAATTGTTGTCGAAAAGGGCATTAAAGGAAAATAACAAGAAAGGCAAACAAGTTTTGAATGAAGAAAGTCCAATTTCACCAATGCCAATCAGCTACAGAGTTCCTCCTAATGGAAGCTATGCCTATGTTCCCATGACAAATTATAAGTTTAATTTTGTGTCATCATCAACTAATTCTGATTTCGTCCATTGGAATTCGTCTGAGTCTAATTCCGCATCTGGGGATAACTTAGATCTAACTCTGTAGCTATTCAAGATACAACACCAAAGATTTTTGTTTTGACAACATTTACCTTATTTTGAATTAAGCTTGTATGTAGTAGTTGTCAGCGTTATGTTTGTCTCTCTTGTAACTATTTTGTATTTTTCACTTGTGGTATGAATAACACTACATTTTCAAGTTTTCATAGTAATATATTGATCACACCCAACTCTAAAAGAGTTTAAACCTACAAAAATACAATTCCTAACGAAACAATTATTGAAATACTAAAAAAAAGAAAGAGTAATTCCTATACATAAGTGCAAGAAAATAATTTCTAATAGTTGGGTATATCTTATTAAATAATATGTATGCTGCCTGATTCTTTGTCATGAGTCAAGCATGTGAATTTTTTTTAATTTTTTTTTTTTTTGACAATGGTGGCGTTGAGGCTTTTGAATGCACGAGCATGTGTAGAAGTATGTGGCAATCTCATCTAAAAGCTTAAGGTTTTATTGATTTGAATAATTATGACAGTTCAACAATATAAACACGAGAACGGAGGCTAACCTTTTGTTTATTTGTTTTATTTATATACGAACAGGCTGCAATGAACACATTGGATGGGATCATCGACACTGTTTCCGCTGTGCACCCTATTCTTCCATTGTTTATGTTATTGATATCTCATGGTAAGCTTGTGATGGTTCCATTACATTACTGTCAGAGATGATTAATTAAATGTCTTTCTTGCACTTATTAAAATAGAAAAAGAATGTGATACTTAATCTGCGTGCTGGATTGACCATTTTCCAGTAGATATCAACAGAGAGAAATTATTTGAGCTTGACCGTTGGAGTTTACATTGGATTCCGAGGCTTCTTTCATTTTGGCAAAGTTATCTTGCCATTCATCTGCAATTTGTTTTTCGAGTCATCTATTTGTCAGAAAATGGAAAACGTGATTATATTTCAAAATGAAATTACAAAAGAATGAATTTTTGCATACTCTCAGAAAACATGTTTCCCTCATCCAAAATCAGAATATAACTTGTTAGAACTATTAAGAGGAGAATCAAACTCAAAACTATATTTTTAGAAAGAAAATCTTAGTAGCTCAGTTGGTGGACTACCTAAACTTTCAATTTGTACAAAGCATCAAAACATGGCATGTTATCTCAAATAAAGTTAAGAGCAAAGACACATGTTTTAAAAACCTGCAAGATAAAGAAAAATAGTAGCTGATCATCACTACAAATGCATCGATCATCGAAAACCTTCACACAGCTAGAAGATATATGGATTTTTTGTTCTTCTTATTTAAGCTAGCTGAATACTCACCCCTCCCCACTAGGATTCCATGTTCCGATACAACATCTACTTATCACGCTCCTAGATTACATTGAGTAAATTTTGTCAACACAAAAATCATTGTTGTTGTATCTTGAAGAGCTAGAGAGTTAGATCTAAATCATCCACGGACGAGAACTAGACTGAGACGAAGCCCGGTGGACTACTGGAGTTGCATTAGTTGATGATGACATAAAATTAAACTGATAATTGTTCATGGGAACATAGCAATAGCCATAGCTTCCATTAGGAGGAAGTCTGTAGCTGATTGGCATTGCTGAAATTGGACTTTCTTCATTCAAAACCTCTTTCCCTTTCTTGTTATATTCCTTTAATGCCCTTTTCGACAACAATTCCAGACAAGTATTTGAGGATTCTTCGTCCAAATTAATGTCGAAGACACTGGGCTTTTTGTATTTGATTGCTCTGTTCTCTTTTTGTCTATCAAAATACTTTTGGGCATGACTCGCAACTTGTGTCGGTGTCCTAGTTGGCACAAACTCTTTAGCAATTCGAGTCCAATTTCCTTTTCCAAGTTTGTCCAATCCAGTCAAAAACGCTCTCTGTTCATCATCACTCCATCTTCTTCCCTTACTATTACGATGACTAGTACAACTCATCCCTCTTGTGTCACTTGTTGATTCTTCTCCTGAGGAAGAAACAATGTTCACACTAATTTCAACGCCAAACAATTTGATGGTTTCTTGGATTTTCTTTGCCATATTTTCTCACTAACTACTCGTTTCTTTTTTGCAAATTGCACAAAAAATAGGAGTAAGAAGTGTAGTTGGAGAAGCAAATGCCCAATTATTTATAAGCGCTGTGGTATTTCCTAATCGGTTAGGACGACTTAGGAGCGGAACAAATAAGGAAACCGCGTATCTACCAAATAAGGAAATAAATCAAAAGTAATTATATATTATTACTACTTAAAAATATTACCATAATATACTTTTATTAAGGCAACAGTACAAGAAACAAAAGTTTAACTTGTTAAAATTAGGGAAAATAACTCGATATACTCTTCAACTCAGGGGCGGACCTAGGTGGACCCTAGGGTTCACCCAAACCCTCTCATCAAAAAATGACATTGTATATATAACGTCAAATTCTGATTTTATACATATATATATTAAAATGAACCCTCTGAAAACAAAGTATAGGCCTGGCTTAGTGGATAAGTGGTTCAACAAACGCCTCTAGGTTGTGGGTTGGAATCCCATTGACAACATTTTTTCCCTCCTAAATGCTTTGGAAAATGGAACTTTTTGGGAACTTTCTTCTTCTTTTTCATTTTTTTATCCTTTTGTTCCATTCCTTCATTTTAATTTGTTTTTCTTTAAATTTATTAGACACAATCTTTTTATTTTTATTTTTTATTCTTTTTATATCTATTATTTATTTTGTTTCAACATAACTCTTTCTTCATATACTAACTTAAATAACTCTTTTAAAAATGATGAATTATATTTAACTAGAAATCGATGAGATAGAAATAGAATTTATTTTTAAAAAATAAAAATAAATTAGATGTCATTGAATGAAGAAACTTAAATATCGTCAACATCCTTTCAAAAATATTAATTTATAGAATTCATGAAATTTCTTTTATATTTTAAATTCTATTTTAGGGAGATGAAAAATAAACATATTTGATTTATTCGTTATTTGTCTTTTTTACAAATTATGACTAACCTAGTAAACTGAACTATATGAACTAAAAAAATTGACAATGCTATTTATTTATCTTCTGAATATGCATTATAATATTAGTAACTCTATTCTTACGCACTTTTAGCGAATCTTGACGATTTTCATAGTAATATGTGATTGAATGGATGCTAATTTAAAAAAATTTAAAAGTGAAAATTAAAGTATAAAAAGCACAAGAAATTTTAAAAATGCTCGATGGAGAATGTAAAAGTAGAAAGAAATGATTAATACGATATGATAAAGTAAGTTAAATTTAGCATGATAAGGTAAAATCTTTCTTCCCCGTCTTGCTCCATTTTTCATCATTTAATTTTCACGTGTTTTAGGAGTTAACTTATGTAATACAGTCGATCCACTAAAATTCTTATGAATGTATCTTTGTCCTCAATATCTTTGATTAGTTTAGTCTTTACTTTTATGAACCAATGAAATATCTATGGTTCTTGTACAAAGAGCATGCCGAGGGACTACTACGCTCACCGCAC